>APFE030247410.1:0-29854 GCA_000404065.3 Pinus taeda | reverse complement strand
GCAGGTCCTGTCATGCTTGATGTCAACGGACCACTGAAAAGATTGCAAGAATCTTAAGGAAGGATAATGTGGATTCTACCATTAGGCCTTTAAATACCATCTAGAGCTCCCTTAAATATGTTAAAGACCTAATGGACCCCAAGAATATGAAAGTTGTTTTACGTTATTCCTTTCTCTTGTGGGTCCAAAAATATGAAGGTTGTTTACGTTATCCCTTGCTCTTGCGGGACTCCCTACATTCGTTTGCTCTTGTGGGACTCCCTACATTCGTGAGACAGGTCGCTCGATTAATCAAAGGAATCAGGAACATGCTGCTAACATCAAGCATCGCAGGACCCGCTCCTCTGCTTTGGCAAAGTATGAAGATAAATCGAAGCATCACATCTGCATTGAGCAGGTCCAAGTCGTTGCTAAGATTAGTCATTTTAATCATAGTAAATTGAAGGAGGCCCTAGAAATTGAAAGAAGACTCATTAATTTAAATAGAGATGATGATTGGATTATTAGTAGAAGTTGGGTCTCGGTCGTAGTTTTTTCCATTTCTCTTTGGTGTTTAATTTGTTCATTTATATGCGTAGGCCTTGGTGTCTTTTTTAGCATTAGTTGTTTCTTTTTAAAGTTTATATTCTTCGTGTTTTCTTAAACTTCTTCTTGGCTTCTTTTTAATTTTTCTAATTGCATATTGGAGCTCAGCCCTGTATTTTATTGTCCACCATGTTTTATTACTTTTCCTTAGATTTAATTATATTTCTCACTTACTTAGATTTTTGTTTGATTTATCTCCCACTAATTATTTTTCTTTTAGTTTATTTTATTAATTTTATGATCTTATCTAGATTAAGGTTCGAACTCCTTTTTTTACTTCCCTTTTTGTTTTGGAGTTTGACTTTGAATTTATTTTTATTTTCTATCTTATGTTTATATTTTTTCTTTGGATTCTTTTCTTTATAAATATTTAAATTATTTGATTTAATATTATCAGTGAGTTACTTAATATTAATTTTTTTTAAAATCTAGTTGTTACTTTATAGTATTTTAATTAAATTTAAACTATTAATTTTTTAAAATTTTAATAGCTATTATTATTTTTTAAATAAGTTAAATATATCAAAACTTTAAATTATTATTTATTCAAGAAATAACAGTTTTACGTTGGTTTTCTAATGTGTTCCGTATTATTTCTTTGCACAGTTGCTTCTGCATTTCAGAATTAATATATTATATATATTATTATTATATAATATTATATATATATTATTAAAACTCTTGTATTAACCCCAATAAAAACTCTTTTAATTTAATCCCAATTGACTAAGGTTCTTCAGCTCTATACTAGATTCATAACATCAAGACTTAATTAGGAGGCGTCTAGTACTGAACGAAGTCAAGAATCTCATTCTCTAGATGATAGATTGGAGAAGCATAGAAGAATCAGTATGCAGATACATTTGAGAAACGAAGTGGTAGCAAAATTAGTAGTTTTCAGTGGCAACTTAAAGCACAACCGAATTTTACCAACAGCAATTTTTAGTCTCTTTTTGAATCTGTACACAATCTTTTTCGAAGCGTTTCATTGGGAGAATCTTTTTTGAGTTCGAAGGCTACAATTGTGTAATCTCACGGCATTTTCCTGCCACTCCCAGAGTCTTTTAAGAAAATTTTAAGGGATTTTGTTCAACTAATAATTCTCAGAGGATTTTAACTGATTTTTTTTTAGGCTTGTACGTTTTGACTGCAACAGTTCAATCTTATAGAAGCCATTAGCATCGTGAATTAGGCATACATATACATTAACATCTGTGGGGCCTGCATTTTTTAAACCTCGCCAGCATCGTGAATAGGAAGATTGGTATAATCCTTGCATCCGGGAAAGTTAAGAGATTACAAAGTGGGTGTATGGCAAGGTATCGACCAATCCTCAGCGAAAAATGTGGCAGAAATAAAAGCTTCCTACCTTATCTATTTGCCACTTCCAGAAGAAGTTGTCGGAAACCGTCCATGATCCCTCTTTCTTTTACAGGATTTTCTTTCTATCGAATTCTACATTAGATAACAGGGAAAACAAATGTCTCAAGTTATGTTAAACACAAAATATGAGACTGGAAGTAAAGTAGAAATCCAAAGTCCATTTCACTTGAACATGCTCTTTGGTCCGCCCATAATAATGGATATTGTCCAACCTAGTTTCTTTTGTCAGTTGGGCTATGAGGAAACGCAAGGTGTAAGGAGTCATAGTCAATAACAACATGCACGAAACAAAATATAAGGTAAAAGGATGAACAATGAAGTAAATCTAACTTGGTCTGAACTTGCATTTTTTTTTCTATCATTTTAAGTTGAGTGTGAATTCTAAACATGATTTTTGAAATATTTCAGGAATCTGCAATTTACTTGAGTTTAGATTCCCCTCTAACCTATTAAATCTTAATTTAGAAAATACAATATAATAAATTATTTATATCTGAAAAATGAGTTAAAACATAAACTTTGGTATTGAGAACTTTGTAATGAAGGGATTAAGTTGATTAGATGTTAATGCTTTCACAATCTTAGGTGTATATCATGTTGCTTTTTATGTGAATAAAATGTTTATTTTAGAATTGAGCTTCTAGAATTTTAATTTAATTATTAAAGAGGATGGTAAAGATTAATCTCCATAGAATATTTTGGAACATGTTTAATAGTATATACAAATCAAAGGTTGAGATTTATTGTCCACGTAGATATGTTTTATTTTTCTTTTTTATTTATTAATTAAAAACTTTCCATATGAACAAGTGTTGTATGAAATATGTTATAGTGTTTTTAGAGCATGTGGTATTGATAAGCCATGATATTAGCCCATGATATTGTAACAAAACCTATTTACATGTTAAAAATCTCCATAATAAAGTGGAGATGAATTTCCATCGTTAAGAATCTTGTTAAAAGTTTTTTATTAAAGTAAATTTAATTAAATTAAACTTTTTATCAGCAATAATAATAATAATATATGAAACAATTTGAGATGTATGATGATAATTGATTCTATCCACATTTACCAATCATTTAATTTATATGACTACATTAGTTAATTTCTAACTAGATTTTTAAATCAGATGATTTATGAGATGGATCATTTTATTTAATATGTTTATCCATATATATGTACCTCTAAAATTATATTTAGTAATTACAATGTTTCATAAAAATAATTAAAAATATCGAAAAAACAAAATTAATAATTATAAAAATCAGAATAAATAATTATTATTTAATGAGTAGTAAGTTGTTTGTTGAAAATAACTGCAAAATTTTAGAAAAATTAGTTTATCACATGATATTAAATGATATTATATTATTAAGATCAATAAAAATTAATCATTCTTCCAATCATAATTACGTGTTGAAAAAATATTATTTTAATATTAAAAGAATAAAATATTTTTTCCCTTAAATTAAACATTATATTTTTTATTAATTCAGGATAAACTAATAATGATTAGTAGCCAAATCAATTACTAAAATCTTTAAGTGCCGGATGGAGAGCCCCTCCACTTTGATTGATATTCATATGTTGGCAACATCCCCAATTTTTACAAGGTTGGGAACATCCCCAATTTTTTAGGATGTTATCGGGGACTTCCAAATCGGTCTCAATCTTAGCAGATTTTAGTGACTTCTCAAGTATCATTTTGTCATTTTAAAGGAAAAATATATATGACCGATCTAATTTTAACTCGATTTACTTTGATGTTTGGATTGTTTTTCTTGATGTTTTGGATGGAAAAATGTACTTCTGGTCCAATTTTAACTGGATTTATTGTTGATGTTGGGGTGGTTTTTATTGTTGTTTTGGATGAGTTTTTAAAGTGAAAATGTTGTTTTTATGTTGATTTTAAAAAAAATATTGTTATTATTTTTTCTCTTTGGACTTCATCATATAATTATTGTTGCTTAAAAATGTCATCCTTTTAAAAAGATGAAGTTTTCCGACTTTTATTTCCAAAGGCATTAATTACGAACATAGTTATTGTTGATGAAAACTTTCTAGCTCGGTCCCGAAGATGAAATAGATCATCTTTGATTTTGCTCTTGTATGACACATTTAACAAGTTTTTGAACTCAATCTTATCCTAAGGGAAATTTTGTTGGACTATGTTAAGCATGGTTTGCAAGGAATTATTAGGATGTTTCTTTGTTGTGCGGTGTTCTAGCATGGTCTGCAAAAAATTATTAGGTTGTTTCTTTGTTGTGCTGTGTTGTAGTAGCCACATATTCTTTCCCTCAAAAGTGAAGGTTGCATGTATTCTTATTTGTGAATACAAACTCTTGTGTGAAGTAAAGGCTACAAACAACGACTCATTTCAGTGGATTTCCTCTTGATACGGATGTTTCCAAAAGTGTTCTTTTCACTTACCTTGTCCAAGAATAATAAAACATGATTCAAGAGTGATTTACATGTCAAATTGGTGCAAAGAAACCACACTATGTTTAAGGCTCTAACACATTTTTCTAACTATGCCAAAGAAGTTGAATTTGTTTAACCTATCCATATTAGTAGTAGTGATTGTAAGAAAGACCCTTTTCATTTCATAGGGTTAGGAAACTATTTAATGTAGTTGACCAATCAAATTTGGCTTTTATTTAACATACCTAAAATAGAGAGTGTTGATTTAAGTGTTAAGATTGACAATATTAGGAATTGCAGACAAGCTTTGATTTTGATAAAAATAGCATGCTTTCCAACATGGATAATAAGGTGAATTAGTCTAAATTCAAGAACATAGAATAGTAAAATTGAATTTTTGGATTTGACCAAAAATAGCAAGAAAGAAAACTAACTCTACTAATTCAACCCAAGTTTTTTGTTTGAAATTTATGGGAAGACAAATTAAGTCGTTGAAAGATCAAACTAGCAAGAGTTAGTGTTTTAGTGCTAGGTCATTTGGACCCTCATATAGATGGATACCCTCCCATTAACTATCATATGTCACAACAGGAGAATAGTTCACTTGCTCAATAATGATTTGACTCATTAAGTGTTGTAAAGGGTGCTTTGCTAGAGTGGTAGGGATGGTGATTTTCCATCCCATCCACTTAGGTTCAATTCCCCAACCCAGAAACATGTTTCATCATAGTAAAGATCGATTTTAAACCCAACTCACCATTTTTTTGAAATGGTATAGTAAATTTAAAAATGAAAGGAAAAAGGTTGACCTGTGGCCAATGGTTGACATACCATCTTCAAAAATGAATGTGTTGAAATGGTATATTAAATTTAAAAATGAAAGGATTTGACATACCATCTTCAAAAATGAACAATCATTGAGCTAAGAGGCTTATTCTATAGCCTAGTGTGGCCCTCACCATTTTGTTTAAATGGTATAGTAAATTTAAAAACGAAAGGAAAAAGTTTGACCTTTGGCAAATGGTTGGCATACCATCTACAAAAATGAATGATTTCAAATGGTATATTAAATTTAAAAATGAAAGGAAAAAGGTTGACCTGTGGCCAATGGTTGACATACCATCTTCAAAAATGAATGTGTTGAATTGGTACATTAAATTTAAAAATGAAAGGAGCTGGCATACCATCTTCAAAAATGAACAATCATTGAGCCGAGAGGCTTATTCTATAGCCTAGTGTGGCCCTCACCATTGTGTTTAAATGGTATAGTAAATTTAAAAATGAAAGGAAAAAGGTTTACCTTTGGCCAATGGTTGACATACCATCTACAAAAGTGAATTATTTGAAATGGTATAGTATATTTTAAAATGAAATGAAAAAGGTTGACCTGTGGCCAATGGTTGACATACCATCTTACCATATTAAAAAATGAACAATAATTGAGCCGAGAGGCTTATTTTACAACCTAGTGTGGCCCTAAACATTGTGTTGAAATGGTATAATAAATTTAAAAGTGAAAGGAAAAAGGTTGACCTGTGGCCAATGGTTGACATACCATCTGCAAATTTGAATGTGTTGAAATGGTATAGTAAATTTAGAAATGTAAGGAAAAATGTTACCCTGTGGCCAATGGTTGACATACCATCTTAAAAAATGAAAAATCATTGAGCTGAGAGGCTTATTACATAGCCTAGTGTGGCCAATGTTTGACATACCATTTGCAAAAATGAACAATCATTGAGCCGAGAGGCTTATTCTACAGCCTAGTGTGATGTGGAGCCAAGAGGCTTATTCTACAACCTAGTATGATGTGTAACGTTGTTAGTCCATCATCAAAGTTGAAATTTTTCTCATCACGATCAAAGTAAAAAATTAAAATAAAAAATAAAAAAATAAATGACTATACAAAACATTTAAATAATGTCCACTCATAAAAAAAATTGCAGGAAAGGAAATTGGATCCCTCTTGGCTCATGTTAGATCCATATTTAAAATGGAACTATACTAGTAGATTTTTAAACTAGTACTTCAACTGAGAATATATATATATATATATATATATATATATATATATTATATATATATATATATATATATAATATATATATTCTTTTAGACAGACAAAAAAAAAAATTATTCTTCATTAATCAAATTAGAAATTATGTATGGCTTTATAGACAACAAAAACCAAAGAGAAGTAGACAAGTCACTGAATCAGAACAACACCAAACCAAACAAGCAGAGAGGAAATCACTAATAACCAACATTGGCAACACCAAAAAATGACAGAGAAGGCCAAGACAAAGGAGAAAAAATAGACTAGACTAAGAAACAAAGGCATCCCCAAAATAAACAAAACAGAGGATCAGAAAGTGAAGGAGCCATCTTCTTGTACAATTCCATCGACCCGGAGCTCAAAAAACATAAAACTAGGATAGAGAGTGATCCCTCTCTTAGACATCAGCGACCAAGTTTTTCTGTCTATACACATGCATGAAGGAGATATCAGAGAAGGAGGAACGAAGAGCCTTGAGTTTAATCACCCAATGGTGAAGCGAAGGAACCTCCAAGGAGTTCTGCCCCTACAACCAATCTAGACCATATTAGAGTCTCCAGCGACCCTAAAGGAACCAATAGCAAGCCACACCACATTTTGGAGAATTCCCCATAGCACACTATCTCAGCCTGACTGTTAGTTCCTCTGCCACCATTCCAGAAGAAAGGATATTCCCTACTACAGCAGAGAAGGATAAGATCCCCGCATCCACATGAACCATCAGCAAAGGCCCCGTCGAAGAAGCCCAAAGGAAAATGATCACCCAAATCCCTGAATAGAACAGAGCGTCATGGAGATAAGGGGAACCACAGACCAATTTCTGAAAAATGGCCAACAATTTTAACGCTAGTAAATTGGAAATCATAGAAAACATTCTAAAAAATAGAGGTGTTTCTGGAACACCAGATACCCCAAAAAACATATAAGGGAAGAGCTTGGAATGGCCTTTATTCCAATTTCCAGTATAATAAGCAATCCAAGATGGAAGACCAAATCCTATCAACCTTAATTTTTAGAAAAACCACCACTTGATCCCAAATAGACTTGGCATGTGAGCATCCGAGAAATAGAGGTGTGATATTCTCAAAAATAGAGAAACAAAAATGGCATCAACCCGACCCATTATAGCCCCTTTTCATTAAATTCTCCCAAGTCAGAATGTGATTGAAAAGAGCCAACCAAGAAAAGAACTTGATCTTTAAGGGAGATTCCCATCTCCACATAGCCATAGTTCACTAGTCATTAGAGTAGGAACAAGGGGAACCAAAGATGTCTGAATACATTTCACTAGCAGCAAGATTGCCATTACTGGCACGTCAACCCCAGATAAGAGAATCATACCTCTCAAAGAGCACGATCTCTGCCTCGATGAGTTTTAGCCTATAAGACTCCCATTCGACTTCGAAAGCCATGTTGAGACCCAAATCGCAAGAATAAGGCCAAGCAGAGGAGGGAATTTGATTAGAGAACTGATGCTTAAGATCACCAAGATGGAAAATACCCATACGGTGAAGGGAGAGGATGATTTGTGTGGATAGAGTATGATCACTAAAAAAGGCTGTAATAGCATCCAATCCAATAAGGATCTTCTCACTGTTACCTACAAGCCACCTAAGGTTTCCACGAAACCAATATCTAGTAGCCATCAAGCTGCTCCAAATATATGATGTCCTCCACTTGAATGAGGCTACTACAGTAGTCCATTCTTCTAAAATTTGTTGCAAGAGGTATTTATCGTAGATGATCTGACTCAAAATACCCCTCTCATTAAAAACCCTCAATAGATTAAGAGTGAGAAGAGCAGGATTGAAACGTTTCATATCCCTCATACCCGAACCACCAGCATCTAAAGGGCGAGTGATTGAATCCATCTTGACTAGGTTAATTTTTTTAGAAGTTCTTGTTCCAAAACACAGAAACTTGGTAATAATAGCATTAATTCTATTGACTATTGTCGAAGGCATAAGAAAAAGGTGCATCCAAAACACGGAGATGCCTTGAAGGAATGATTTTATCATGATCACCCTTCCTCCAAGGGTCATCCACCTATGATCCCATTGAGACAACTTATTTTGGATTTTAATAATCAGCCACTCCTAGTCCAAAACCCTATAGTTTCCAAGCTTAAGGAAACAACCCAAATATTTGAAACCAGATGATAGAGAAATAGCTTTAATCCCAAATAGGGTTGCAATTTGTGGGCTGACCACTACATCCTCCCCATCAACGATAAGCTCTTTCTTATCTTTATAAATAACAAGTCTAGAGGCCCTTCCGAATTGAGTTAAAATTTGAAGTAAAGTTTCTCATTCATAAAACATAGAAGCTCCAAAACCAAGGGCATCATCCACAAAAAGTAAGTGAATAGTTGAGATAGTGGAAGAGGCCCTACATTTAGAGATATTACCCCTAAATTTAGTTTCACTTACACTTCTACTAAACGAGTCTATTAGCAAGATATAGAGTAATGGGGAGAGAGAACATCCTTATCTCAATCCCTTGTATATTTTAAAGAAATCTATAGGGAACCCATTGATTAAAACTGCCATTGATGTCAATGTCACACAGGCCATTATCCATCTCACATTCCAAAAGGGAAACCCAACTCTATGAGGAATCAGTCGCAAGAATTCCCAATCTATTTGATCATATACTTGCAGAAGATCTATTTTCATGATGCATGTTTTTTGCTTGTTTGATTTGATCAAGTGTATGCACTCTTGGGCAATTGCAACAGCATCTTGAATTTTTCTATTAGGAAGAAAGCCAAATTTCTCCGAACATATATATGGAGAAAGGATTTTTTTTAGCTTAGTTAGCTATAATTTTAGAAATCAATTTGTATATAGAGTTGCATAGAGAAATAGGTCTAAAGTCTGAAAAGGAGAAAGAGTTTGATTTCTTTCGAATTAAAGCAAGGAAGGTAGTGTTTATAGCACCTGATATGTATCTAAAAGTACAAGGTTATTCTACCACATACAGTAGCTTAGGCCCCATGATATCAAAAAAAGAGATATATAATTCAATAGGCCAACCATCAGGCTCCAGGCTATGATCCTTGGATGTTTCTTTCAGCGTTTGAATGAGCTCCTCTTCTAAAACGGGGCAGTCCATAAGTCCGATTTCCTCCTCATTGACACATCTTGGATCTAAGTTTATCATTTCGGCTTTTTCTAGGATATGGTCCTCCTCTTGTTCTTTGAATTGTAGTTTGAAGTAGTTATAAGCCTCTTGTTGAATTTCCTTAAGAGAGGAGAGATTTCTTCCTTTAGCATCCCTAATTTGCCAGATTGTGTTTGTAGCCTTACGTTTAGATGTTGTTCTATGCAAAAATCTCGTTTTTTTGTCCCCTGCTTTGATCCAGTCTACCCTGCTCTTAAGGCGCCATTCATCCTCTTGGGATTTGAGGATCTTCTTCTTCTTTTCCACAAGCTCCAGAACCAATTTTTTTTATGTTTAGAAAAGAAATTAGGATTTGCTGCATCCAAAAAAGAATCCAAATCCAATTCAATCTTCAACAGTTCCTTTAAATGGGTCACCTTGTGTTTTCTAATCCAAACTCAAACTTTACCTTTAAGTATCTTTAGTTTACAACTGAAAGACTCCATTTCCGATATGTATTCAGGACTTATAGAAATATTCCAGGACTGAGAAACTAAGTCCTTAAAATCATGCTCTTTAATACATTTGTCATTAAATTTAAAAGGCAAGGAGTTACGATTCTTAGCACCCCTCCATTGTATCGAAATAGCATGGTGATCAGAGACTTCAAAGTAGAAGGATGATGCTTCCAAATCTTCCATATGCATGATCAAGGACAAGTGGACTAAGAATAAATAAATCCTTTTGGTGATCCCTTCAGCACCGAACCTCCCACTCCTCCATGAAGGACAAAGCGAATGAGGAGTAATGTCCTTAAGCAATTTTTGGTTGAATAATATTTAAATACCCAACAAGGGGATCAAACCTCACTTTTTGTCACCATCATTTAGTGGCATCCATAATGACGTTAAGGTCCCTGGATATAATCAAATGTTCGAGGTCTAGGAGGCCACTCATGTTGATTTTTCCCATAATGATTTCCTGTTAGATTAGGGTGTATATATGTTAAGGATTCTAGTCCTATGACTCATCCCTAGACATATCCAGTTAAAATTATTCCAGCCTCTGATTTATATACTTTGAAGGAGAATTTTTCTGGATTCCAAAAAGTTGTCAATTCTCCAGAATTTTCTGTAGTGTTAGTGGCACAAAAAATCCATTGAGGACACATTTTCAACAGAATTTCACACATTTTGTCCTTTGAAATCATAGTCTCATGTAGAAGGATAAGGTCTAGAGTCTTTAATTGTATACAAAAAAGAACAGATCTAGAAGTCTGGGGAGATCCAAATCCCTTGATGTTCATGGATATTATTTTCATCATAAAGAATGTTCCAGGAAATCATTTTCATCATAAAGAGGGTGAGCCAGGGAACTCTGCTCTAAGGTCTCGACTATCTTTGTTACCCCTAATAAAGTGTCCCTCTGAGATAGGTGCTAGATCAAAGGAAGGATATAAAGTATCCTATAAAGTCTCAAAGAAGTGATCATTCAACTCAACCCCCACATCTCCAGATAGTGACCTTTTTGTACTTAGTCTCCTTTTTCATTTTGTTGGGAGGATTTTTAATCCCCTATGATTAGCGTTTCTTTCTAGTTTTGTCCTAAAAAAATGCCCTCTTAACTGACAGGAGTTCTAGGCTTATTGTAGACGCTCCAACAATAAATTCTAGGTACCATCTTCAACTGGTGCGAACCTGTGTTGGTGAATGTAAAAGGCCAACTGACTAGAGCAAAGAACAGACAACTAAAAAACTTTGGATACTATTTCCTAGTTGTGAGCTTTGGTCTAGAGAGGGCCCCTATGTTGGTCCCACAACAACTTTCCGTTGAGGTTGGACTTCCTCGAGAGCCTAGGATAATGCGTTGGGTTGCAGTACTGGCTCGTCATCCTAAGGAGGGTTCAGAGGTTGTTCAATTTCTGCCTCAGTATTTTCATTGGTTGAGGAACCAACTTTTTGTGATTCAGGATTTTCCATATGCTGGGATGGATTATCACAGTGACCCACACATGACTCTCCCACCAGGAGAGAAATGGGATGATTCAGGTAAAATCATTTTCAACACTTTCTAAGTTTTAACTTTTTTTTTTAAATCGTCCAAAACTAACAATAAAAAGTTTTAAATGCAGATGTGGCTCCACGATGACCAGCTGCTCTCCAGCCTTATGAGAGGAGACACCCAGCTGTAGTAGTACGAGCCCCACAGGACCAATCTACAAACACCCTTACTGAATTGAAGAATCATCTAGAGCGTTTGATAGCAGATATTCTAGAGAATGGCATAGATGATATTCCACTTAGGCTATAGCAATATTTGATTAGGGTCCCTAGACCTTTTAGGAGGTTCCTTTGTAAGGTGGCTCGAGTAGTGGTTTCTTATTGTGATCATCACCAGGGATAGGATGATCACTTTTGTCGACTCACATTACATTTTTGTCTTTTTGTACTATCATTTTTGCCGATCATAAGGTGTTTTTCAACCTATGATTGAAGACGATGTATATTTTGTCAGACTTCTATGCTATGATATATCACTATTACTGGCTATCTTGTGCAACATGTTATGGAATGTTGTAAATTTATTCTTTTGGTTATTGAAAATGTATATTTATCATACAAGAAGAAACTACATCTGCTAATGTATTTAAATATCTTGGAATATGTTGATATTCAATGTAATTAAATTCACGTTCCAAGAGACAAACTCTCAAAAATAATCTTAATAACACTAGATTCCTAATGGCATAAACCTTGTTAAGCTGTAATACAACGAGTTCAGAATCTAACCTAAAAATCAAACTCTGAATCCCAAAGGAGATGGATTCAGATAATAACTCAGTAACTGCACTATACTCTATATTGTTATTCATTGTTTGACCGAGGCTTACCCCATGCATAGATACTAACTTATCAGAGGATGAATAAATAACCTAAGCTGCAGAAGAAATGTTCCATGTACTACAAAAAGCACCATCAGCAAAACCAATGTATGTTTGAAGAGACGTCAACATCTGCAATATCAAGAGTAAAATCAATATGAGTAGTAATAATGATAAAAGCACTCTCTAAACTAGGCACACTTTCCTAATCTAAAACACACCAGCTATAAAGAAACTAATTTAACAAAAATCTCCACACCAAAATTTAAGCATAACATCTCTTCAGATAAAGCCCATTTCTGGGTTTACCCAAAGAGACATCGTCAAAATCTACCAATTCATAGACCCATTTTGCCAGCTTTCGCTTAACAATATAAGGACCATGCCACATAGATACAAATTTTCCAACCCCTTGCTTATCGTTTGCTTGATCATATAGTAAAACTAGGTCTCCTTCCAAAAAATTATGAGGTGTAACATTTTGGTCGTACTGAGCTTTTATTCATTTCACACGAGTCTCGATTGCTAATGCAACATTGCATCGATTCTCATCTAACTGAGCTAAGTACAAAAAATGTTTTTACTCTTCAAGTAAACCAGTTGAAAATGAGTGAAACAAGTCGATGCTTTTACTGAGGTTCGATATACCCAAAGTGCTAAAAATAACATGTTATGCCAATTCGACCTATCAATACCAATGATTCGTTGGGTCATAGTGACTAAAACTTTATTGATCGCTTCAACCAGACCATTAGCCTATGGATAATATGGAGTAGAACTATCGTGACGGAGGCCAAGTTGATCTATTAGTTTAGTCATCATGATGTTTCGAAAATGACTCAAATGATCAGTAATAATAGCTTGAGGAACATCGAATCTAGCAATTATATGATTGAATACAAAAGTTGCAGTATTTTTTCCATCTACCGAAAATGTAGGCATCGCCTCAGCCCATTTAGTGAAATAATCTATCGCAAGGATGATATACACATGCCCCCTAGACGAGTGAGGGTTACATGTAATAAAGTCAATACCCCACTTTGCGAAAGGATCGACGGCAATTATAGGGTGGAGAGGAATGGGTGGAGCATGCATCTTATGATAAAAAATTTGACAATGTGGCATTTCCGGACTGCATAGATACAATCTTTGAATAAGGATGGCCAGAAATAACCAGCGCGAAATATCTTTTGGGCTGTGGCATACCCAGACATATGACCACCACATGCTCCAGAGTGACAGTCATTTAGAACCTTTTCAGCTTCTTCATGAGTCAGACAATGTCGGAAAACAGAATTTGCCCCACGATGATAGATTGTATCTCCAATAATATTGTATTGTTGGGATTGGAAACGTATTTTCCTTCGCTGAGATCGTGAGATTTCAGGCCGAAAAGATTGGGTTTGGAGATAAATAATAATATCTCCATACCATGAATCAAGAGTACTGATAAGAAACAAGGATTCATCCTCAATGGGCTCTTCCGCTGCAGTTTCAGTATCAGTACGCGGGAAATCACACATTAGTTCCGCAAAAACCAAAGATTTCTTTGCCTTGGATTTTTCAAATTCCAAGTCAAATTCCTGCAAGATAACTAGCCATTTGGAGTACTTGCCCCCTAGCAATTGTTTGGTCGAGATATGCATCATAGGGTTAGAGTCAGAAATTACTGTGGTTTTACATAATAAGATGTAGATGACAAAATATTTGGACAACTTGAACAGCTGCCAAGGCCAATTTCTCCACATGCGAGTATTTAAGCCCAGTCGGATTCAGGGTTCAAATAAGATAGTAAATCACATGTTCATTGTTGAATTCATCTTCCTCAACTAAAACCATCCCAATGGTGGAATGAGAAGCGACAACGTACAAAAAGTAATCTTGGTTGTAGTTGGGAGGATGCAATAACGGTGCATGGGTTAATGCGTGTTTAAGTGCATCAAAAGATTTGTCAACTATCTCATCCCGAAAGAATGGAGTATGTTGTTTCAACAACCTGGTAAAACCTTTTGTTATCTCGGCGTAGTTAGGAATGAAACGACATAGAAAGTTTGTTTTCCCTTGCAAACTTTGGAGTTGGCAAAGAGTTGAAGCAGGAGGTAATTTGACGATAGCTTCAACCTTCGAGGGATCGACACGAATGACAACTTTTGAAATGACAAATCCCAGTAAAAACCTCGTTTCTACATAGAATACACATTTGTGTGGATTCAGCCGAGTTCGATAATGCCTACATCTCATAAAGATAGCTTGTAAATGAGTGAGATGATCAGCTCTACATAATGAATGGGCAGGTAAATCATCGAGATAAGGCTACACAATGTGCTTGATGTCATGAAATGCGTAAGACATAGCCCTTTGAAAAGTTGCTCGAGTGTTTTGCAATCCAAAAGGTAATGTGCAATAAGCAAATGTCCCCTATGGACAAATGAAAGCTATTTTAGGTTGATCAGTAGGGAGTATGTTGATTTGATTGTAACCAGAAAAACCATCCATAAAGGAGAACATTTCACGACTAACACAATCATCAATAATTTTATCAATATAGGGGGTTGGATAATTGTCTTTAGGACAAGCTCGATTAATATCCCTATAATCGATACATATTCTTATCGTTCCTTGCTTTTTGTTAGCAGGGACAATATTCGATACCCAGTCCGTTAAATGAATTGGATAAACAAAACCTACTCTGAGTAATTTCTCAACTTCAGATTTAATAGCAGTAGCTTTTCTTGGATGTATCTGACGCAAACGTTGTTGGACAGGTTCAGCATCTGGGTAAGTTTTAATTTCATGGACAACAATTGATGGATCAATTCCTAGCATTTCTTCATATAACCAGGCAAACACGTCATGAAATTCTTGAAATAGAGCTTTATAAGTTTGGATTTCATCATCCGTATAGGAAACACCTATATGAATGTTTTCAATAATTCCGGGTTTAACTGAAATGTCAATAGGAACCGTTCGAGAAATATTTCCCAAATTTAACTCAGAATCAGGATGTTGCATTGGATTCTATGGTTCTTTGACATAGTCAGTAGTAAAAATAGATAAAAAATCATTTTCAAAATGATTAAACTCAGGTAAAAACGAATATTGATGATGAAGATCTTCCCAGGGTAGATCATCAATAGACAAAATTTCACAAATCTGCTCATCAGTATGAACAGGATCAGAAAATGTTGTTGAAGTTGAGGTTGATATCGAAAAATGATTCCCTATGGACCAAATTCATTAGATCAGATTTGGTTGAACAAGAGTCAGAAAACAACTGTACAGCCTGATATGAAATTTCAAAGGGACTCAAAGGCATCGTGCTACCAAATGAATCCACCTCAGAATCGAAAGGTACGATCCAAGGATCATCAAAAGCAATAATTTTCAATGAAATCATATGAATAGTTGCAATAGAAGGTGATACGTTAGGAGGAGGGAAGGGAAAAGTTCCTAGTAAAATAGAATCTTTAATCAAACCTACCGCAACATCCTTGTAAGAGATAGTTATTTTACTGACATGTTGAATACTATCTGAAGAGGCCGAGTCAAATGAAAAATAAGTCAACTAATCTATCGTAACAATCTTTCTGTTATGAGGGAACTTGATAAGCCGAAAGACCGATGAAACAATAACAGTCATAGTGTAAGACCAACTGCAACCCAAGAGAAGATTGTAATCTAGAGGGGCATCAACCACTTCCACATCCGGATTTACAGTTTTTCCTTCGACCCCTATAGGTAAATCCTATAAAATGCCAAAATGATGGAACCCTCGGCCATCGAAAGCCTTAAGAATTGTCGGAGACTGATTCAGTGTAGGAGAACCAAGCGATCTCCAACACTGGATCGAAATAAGACACGTAGAAGCTCCCTCATCAATCACATTCTGAAAGCAAGGTCTGTTTTTTACTAACACTAGAATCTGGAAAGCCATTTGATGAGGTAGGCAGGGTGTACTATTCTCTAAATCGAAGATTATTAGGTTCGAATCCTGAATATCAATAGCTCCTATAGTAGACAATAGTAATTTACGTTGTTCTGGGCATGATTGCAACACCTCCAAAGCCAACATTCCCGAAGGAGAAATAGCTAAATCTTCAACAATGTTATAATTCTGAACAGCTCTCGCATGTGGATTGAAAGCTGATTTCCAAAGTATACCTTTAGCAGGTGGTTTGATTACTAAGTCAGGGTTAGGTTTCTCGATTTGTAGTGGATCAGAACCAGGAGGAGTTGTAGTTGATGGGTTTGAATTAGAAGATTTTGCTACCAACAAGATTTTTACTACCATAATCTTGTGATCGCGTCGTAATCCTGACATGAGACATCATCATAATGGGTTCTTCTGAGGCATTTGAGGAAGAATCAATCATCTTACTATCTTGACTAGGAAGAGGATCCTTTAAGACAGTAGGCATTTGAGAACCTTTGATGATTTTCTCAACCTCTGCTCGATGTGGGCAGTCTTTTGTAAAATTCCCCTCATTAGAAATGAAACAAGGATAGTGAGGTTTACATTTCTCGTCAGTAGATTCATTTTTATCTGTTTTCTCTTTTGAGTTTTGTTTATTTTTCTTCTTCCCCTTCTTTTTACCACCAGATTTTGATTTGGCCGTAGATGATTCTATGACATGGATATCGGCAGGAATTTCAGTGGAAGAGACTCCTGTCGGGGAATCTGGTAAAGTTATAAAAGGAGAAGAATTCTTTGAAATTTTTTTCTTGCTTTTGGTACTAACTTAACCAATCATACCATCAGCAGCATGAGACCCTGAAGGAGCTGCAGTTATTTGATTGTGTTTCGAAAGGTCGGGGATTTTTTCATGTAAAGTACCTGACTGCGTATAGATGAGGTCAAGGTACTGAGCATGAGCAATTACTTACTCTTCAGTAACAACTCCTACTTTAGCTACATCTTCAATGATTTTAGGTAATAATGATTTAGCAAACCATTCTACTAAAATTTGGTTTGGAATAAAATCTTTCACTAAACGCCTTCTACGTCACCATTCATGAATATGATCAGAAATATATGTGGATGTGGATTTTTTTAATGAAGTTAACAATTTCGTGCCATTGTCGTATCTGACAGGCAACTGAAAATGAGTTAAGAAAGAAGTGGCTAACTGACTAAAATTATAAAAAGAGCCTCGTGGTAACTCAATGTACCATTTGGCAGCAAGACCAATCAGAGTTCGTTGAAAAATATGTAAGCGAATTGAATCATCAATAATGGAATTAGATGCACACCAGCGGTGATAAGTCATCACATGATTTGACAGATCCTCTCCTAATTTACCCTCGAACTTCGGGATATCACTGGGCAACGTATTAGGCATTGGCATCCAATACGAAAGATAATAAATTGGATCGTTCATAAGGTGTGACAGATTAGGTAAATCTAAAGTTGCAATAAACGGTAACTGACGGTTAGGGTCGCGAAAACCTTGGGTAACAAGACCAGCCCCACGGGGAGGATATCCAAGATAACCTGGAATTGGATTTTTATTTGGAATATTATAACCTCCTAGGAAACCAGGATTAACCAGACCAAACTGGGTTTGTAGAGGCTGTTAATAAGTATAGCCTGGGTATGGTTGATACTGATAAGTTGGGTTTTGTAGAGTAGGACTGAATTGATATTGTCCATGGTACGGTTGATAAGTAAATTGCGGTTGACTTGTGACAACCGTACTTGGACCAGGCTGTCCTACAGGCATCTGGACTGAATTCTGAACTATGGGTCCTGACTGTGGTAAAGGGGCCTAAGGAGTTTGCACTGACACAGGAACAGTAGAAACTAGAGCCACTGACACTCTATAAATAGGCAGGGTAGATTGAATAGAAGTTGCAGTAGTTGTAGCAACAGTTTGAGGCAGAGTTCAAGGTGAACTAGGCCCAGGCTGATGAACTACACTAGGTGCAGCGGTTTGAACAGTAGGTTTGACAGGTTGCTAGGCTAGACTAAAAACCAAAGGTTGTCTAGGTTGACTTGATAACTACACATTAGGTTGCAAAGTCTATTGAGTTTGAGATGGATCCCACACCATGTTCATTCCAGGGTATGGACCCATGAAAGTTTGAGCATATGGAGGACCATAACCGAGTTGACCATAGCGCTGATAATTAAGCAGTACATTTCCAGTTCCTTGTACAAATGGTTGACCAGAAGGTGGTTGGAAACCTTGAGTTTGGTATTGACCTTGAGGTTGATAACCTTGAGGCATGTACTAAAACTGGAGTTGACCTTGAGGCATGTACTGTCCCGAAGGTATGTATTGTCCTTGAGGTTGCCCCCAGGCGATAACTAACTACCTTAAGGTTTCCCTCTAGGTGGTAACTGACTACCTTGAGGTTGCCCTCCAGGCGGTAACTAACTACCTTGTGGTTGTGGATTTGGAATAGTACCAGACATCATAATAATTTCTTCTACGCTCAACGCTTGAGTTATGTTATTACTAGTTGATATCTCATGTTCAATTGGTTGAGGAGATGCTCCTGAAAAAGTACTAGTGACTGACTGATACCTTGAAGGAACAGAAGGACCACCATATAAAATTTTTTCCAGTGTTTGGGAAAACATAGATGACCGTCTCGACATATCAAAGGAAGATAATAACCTCTGGGCGTAGGATGAAAACGAATTTGAGGTGGTGACAAACTAAGACCCGGGTTTTCTAAAAAATTTGTTAATGATACGTACCAAGCGTCACTCCTAAAAGAACTGTAGAATATTGATTCACGCTCCCTAAGTTCTAAACTTGGTTAATTTTCAGGGAAAGTTATATCTTCATCTGGACTAACAAGTTCTTCAATAGAAATGAGTCCAGAAGGAAGATTTTGGGTAATGATATTCCCTACCCTGGGTAAACTAGGACCACTAGAAGTTGGAGAAGCAAATCCTGAAGATGGATTTGCAGCAAGTTCAGTTTCATGCTCAGAAATTTCAGGTTCCTCAAATAATTCACTAGTAGGAGAAATACTACCGGTAACTTCCGAAAATTAAATTGGTTTAGAAATATACTATGTTGCTTGAACTTGATAATCAAGATGAATAATTAAAGAAGACTCTATGGCTACTGGTGACCCAACTCTACTGTCACGAGGTGATACAAGAGCTCATAGCCCTTCAAGATGGCTTGGTGTATACTCGGGAGGTTGCCCCCGAAGTCTATGGGATTGTCTCGGTAATTTAGCCATGATTAAATATTTAATTACTCACACGCAAACAAAGAAAATTTCAATAAAACCACCTAAAGTCTCTAAAGAACCAAACAATTAAATCACACACCTAAAAAAATCTAAGAGTTCAAACCACACACAAACAATAACTTCTCGTACTAAAACACTAGTTGGTGATGAAATCCAATGTCGTAGAATTTAATACAGAAAGGTCGGTTGGAATAGTTACCCCGACAACCTGCTTAATGAAACAGACTGGCACAAGTTTCTTCACAAAACCATCTTGAGTGAAGAGAACCCCCCAAAGAGTCCAAGTGAGTCTAGTCGATGTCTGCTCCAAGTACAATGAGACTCATCTTTCACCGCCACCTTAGGAAATAATCTTAAGTTTATGGACACTAAGTTTACCAATAGCAACAAATACAACTAGGGAAACAATCTACGATCCGATCTACGAGCAAGGGCAGAGTAACAAAGCTCAATCCCCTTGAAGGCTCCTTGACATGATCAATCTGAGGTTTACCAACAAGTGATCCCAGGCTCCTCGACAATGGTTAATCTGAGGTTTACCGTTTATAGTACATGCAAGTCTTCTATCCTTCCCAATGAAATAGACTTGATTATTTCAAGGGTTCAGACATAATCTCGTGATTGAATCCTTTAAGAGAAGCTTCCGAAATTATAAAAATTACAATTGGATTTATTTCCTACCTCAAGATATAGCTACTTGTTTGCTTTATCTATCTTGGAGAGTTAATTACTCCCTACTCCAAGATACTAGCCAAAGCTATATTGGTGATAAGAGCCCTAGAAATAAAAAGATTGCTAGATCAATTTTAATTAAGTGTTACTTTTATGGGTTGTTCTTTAAGTCAATAGGTATGGAAATCAAACTTTGATGGTGTGAAGACTCGACTCCAAAAACACTAAAAAATATGTACCTAAAATGATAAACGATTCGTTTTTCTTTCAATGAATTTCTAGCTAAAAGAAAGAGTTCAAGAATGCAATTCTTTGAGAGACAAACCCTTCTTTCAACATATAAATGAAAAGAAAATCTTCTTGTCTTTTTCAATAAGAACTCAAAACGAGACTACTGATTATGCTCACAATAAATCCCTTTCCTTTTCAACACTCAAAACTACAAAAATAATTTCTTTCAAAAGAGATCTACAATTCCTAGAAAGCACTCAAAACTACAAAACTAATCTTGAGATCTAAAAACTTCTTAAAACCTAATTGAAATAAAAGCTTCAATTATTTTTGAGGACATTTTACTTAGTTGTTCAGTAAACTAAGGATTAATTAGTTCAGAATAACAAATCAATCAAAAAACATCCAGATATGTTTTCTTTTATAAAAATGAAATTCAAAACTTATAACCAAGTTCGTTCAAAGATTTGCAAAGAGAAAAAAAATCTATTTCTCACCAAGGACAAATTTCACAAACCAGTCAGACTCATCAAGAAGACAAAAAGAGACCAGGGTAATCTAAGGTTTCTTAGGCTTCTGATCTTTGAGTCACTACAGAGACCAAGTGAAAACCACTCCAGGCATGCAAAACTTCTAGAAAATCTTCTAAAACAAAAATGCCAATGGAACTCACTCATAAGAGATTTTTGATAGAAAAGATGTAGATTGGGGTAAACACTAAAAGTTGTAAATGGAATCTAAACTTAACTGGAAGAAAAAATTTTAAGTTTTTCAAAAATTTTGACAGGTTCCACATGCTTCCAGAAGAACCAGATGTGGTACCGCTCTGTGTACTAAAGGAAAAGTGCAGAGATGCCCGCACTGTCTGTAAAAAGAAAGTGTGGTTCCCTGAAAACTTCGAAAAAACAAAAAAATAATCCAGATCCTAAAAACTACCCAATCCCACACACATCAAGCAAAAACCAGAAACAAGAACAAGTTTCTCAAGTCAAAGACAAAGGAAAATCAAAAACCAAATTCAGTTCCCCAGCGGAGTCACCAATTTGTTGGCTGGATAAATCGATCTTGCGGACAAGGCCGATCTCCCTAGTATCAAAAGATATCTAGCAAAAATCAGGACAAGCAAATCTATCTTTCTCTAAACATATACAATTCATAACAAAAACTATAGAGGTGTTTAGACCCTACCTTAAGTTCAACGCTAGTTTGTAGCAACCATCCTTCAACCGTTTGAAAGAGTTTCATTTTGAGAACCTGCAATCACAAAGAAGCAAACATCAAATAACACCTGCATAGCTAATATCATAAATCATGTTCATTATGGTGATCAAGGAATCCATAAAATAAACAATAAAACACAGCTTATTGAGAAAAACAAACTTATTTGTATCAACTTTGAAATAGAAGAACTTTACAACTTTTTCAGCCTTGATGTTGTACAAGCTCTTCTCAGGGTACGAAATAGGAATTTGCTTTACTTTGACAAGCCTCACACTCTTCCAAATGAGATCAAAGAGGTATGTAAGCTCTCCTCATAAAAGCTCAATTAGGAATACTAAGTTCCAGTAGCATTTCACCTCAAAATATTCAGCTTTCAACCTCCCCAGTAACTAGCCCAATGCTTCATTTTATAGTGCAAAGGAAGGAAGTTATAGGTCCACCTATGAAGGGATAGAGTCCTCCAAAGGGATAAGCTCCTCACATCAAGGGGTTAGCTCCTTAAGTTATGGGATGCATGAACCTTAAAGGAGCCAACTTGCCACCTCAAGGTTCCTTCTAGAAGCTTCTATAAATGACTCAAAGTGAGTTTTTAAGAATATACTTGCACCTTTTTAACTTTTACAGGGCTCCGCACCCATAACACAGAGACAGAGCGGTCAAGTGCACAGGGAACATGACCATTAGGAGTGGGACCATAGGTAATGCTAAGAGAAAGTGTGGAACCATAGTTTTAGAGACTTTTAAGGGCTTTCTCTTATTTTCAAGGCTTGATATGAGAAACTGAGGCTTAAGACTTGCAAAGGAGGAAAGTATGAGTGATAATGCACTCATACAGATTGCAGAATGCCAAGGTGACAATTTTTGTGCAACATTGATCCAAGGTGAAAACCTTCTTAAACTAAGGTTTAATGTTCTTAATTAAGTTTTATATGGAAATGTTATATTTGGCTAACCACAGTTTGAC
This sequence comes from Pinus taeda, assembly GCA_000404065.3. Taxonomy (NCBI): domain Eukaryota; kingdom Viridiplantae; phylum Streptophyta; class Pinopsida; order Pinales; family Pinaceae; genus Pinus; species Pinus taeda. The sequence goes on along the minus strand of APFE030247410.1, from coordinate 7,125 downwards.
CCTTAATTAATCCTTTCCCTCGGAATTTTATACACCCTCATAAACTTTAGTTAATCTTTATGCCCCGCGCATATAACTAAACCCCACTCTTTAACTTTGGCTATATTTGAACTTAACCCACAAAACCTTTATCTGCTTTATTTCTATTATAATTCTTATATAATAGAAATACTCCATAAAGCATACATAAACCTTACCTTTCCACCAATCCATGGCCTTTGCACATTTTCTGAAGCTCTACCTTTGTCGCATTCATCCTCCATCATTGATTTCGATCCATCAGATCAACGACTGTCATGTCGTATCACCACGTAAACCCATTCAAAATTGGAACTCAAATCACTGAACTCACATTGATAAACTTCTCGGTTCCACTCAGGCCCAAGCATTATTGGCTTCAATCTTCGTCGTTGATCTCATCCTTCAATCTAATGGTTGATGATACACCTAAGCATCGCACATCGCAAACACATTTTATTAAGGCCAAGGTTCATCCACTTATGAAATATTGTGATGTGAAACTAATCACCAATCCTCCACCATTGATCAAAGAACACTTGATCCAACAGTTAACAACGATATTGGGTGAGGCTCTTGCACAAGGATTACCTACCGATAAAGCGGTTTCCTTTCTCCTCCGATGTGTTATGTGTCGACTGCTAAATGGAATCAAGTGAATACCCCGAATTACCACTTACCACTTTTTCTCCACCTGATAAACAGCTTCCACTTAAAAAACCACCTTCTTCCTTAACTATTGCACGAGATGATTAGCGTGTGATGACCGTTAGATATAAGAGGCCATCAAATCTACAGTTTGTGGGACTTCAAATAGCACATGGATTAAAACAGCCTTAACCCCTGAAGTTGACTGTGATCTAAGAGTTTGAATATGAGATCGACAACTAGGATTGAGGGAGGGACTTCAGCCACGATCAAGGAAATTCATACTCTCCGACCCCCGCAGTTTTTGATCACCATCGATCTGATAGATCTGTCGATCTGACGATCCACATCCATTCCTCCGCCATTCTTCTTCCACCATTAATATTTTTCGATCTAAATGATCTGATGCTCCTATGTACATTCACTTCCTTCATTCATGCCTTTACATGGTTTCTCAAAGTTCTCTGTGGTTTCGGGTTCCTCCAGGGTTTAGGTTATTTAGTTGTCCTACAACACAACCCCCTCTTGGACTTAACTCTGCATACTTTACTCACTGTCACTCCTGAATCTCAACTATGATCCTTTGAATGGATTCAAGCGATCCAATATGATCCTTCATATCACTTATTCTCTATGTTTTGCTCGAACTCCACCTACAGCCTTTGTTACACAGAACTTACTCAAGTTCACACACAGATTATAAATAAATTACTCCATAAACACCCATAAACTCATAATTGAGTTGTTTGTATTAATAAACAGGTTTTTACACATGAACTCTCTCCTTGGCTTGATCTTCTGTAGCAGTGGCCTCTATTTTCCTAACTGCTCTTAAACCTCTAACTCACAACCTATAACTATCTAACCAACTAACTATCTAACTTGACTATGCCTTTTAGGCTTACAGTTATACAAAAGGATTCTATAACCAATTCGTGGTTTAGATCCATAAACTTCTCAACAAAATCCTAAAATCTCTTCCTTATCTCTAAGGATCCTCTCTAATCCACAAAATCATGAACTAAGTCCTAATCTAAGTTTTACAACTGATTCTCAAATCTTTCAACTATCCTAAATCTCCCATGTTCTCCAACATTCGAGAACATTTTACAAATATGCCTCACTATACTTAATTAAATCCCTATTCTAGCTTCTCTCATTAAAACCACCCAAAACCTTAATAATTACATTAATTCAACACTTAGGAAACCAACTTCCTTAAAACACAAGACCCCCCTATGTCTACTAAAATACAATGACTCTTCTGAGCGAAATGCTCCTGCGTCAATATGAAATGAAGGCAAGAATGATTAAGGAATTATGTGGAGGGAAAGTGTAACCTACAAGAGTTGATTGCTTGTGCTCTAGCAATGCACAATGTGCAATTTGAAGGGAGATTTCATCAAGAGGGAAGCAAAGGGAAATTGTTAGAAACAAGAGGCTCATAAATGCGAATTGAAAGTGCACAATGTGCTCATCACTTGACTAAATGTTAAAGGTGTTCATAGTTTGCACACGATGTGAGGACAAGGAATAAGCCCAAAATTCACTAAGTGTTAGATTAGTGACATAAGAAGGAGAAGGTTAGAGCATGCAAATAGGTCCCAAGCATGATCACACATACACATTTATAATCAAACACATTTCAAGGATATGAACAGTACCCAAAACCAACATGCATACATTAAAGTGGCCAGAAAATGACACTTTCGTCCAAGTTCAATAGTTAGGAATTAAGCCTTTGTGACACAAGTTTCAACTGTAATCAAAAGGTGTTATGCTATGAGATTTTCAATCACATGTTCTTATGATAGATAACATCAACTTGTGCAAGAGAGTGTGTTCGAGCTACCTATAAAATGTGTTCCAAGGTTCTCTTAAGATATGCAAAAGAAAGCAACACCAACATATGCAAGAGTGAAAGCAAAACATACAAAAACACAAGTGACACATGCAAGAATTAAAGCAAGAAAATGTGACACTTGAGAAAAGGAAGATAAATTGAAAATGAAAGATGCTAAATAAAAAGTGGCAATTGATAAACTAACCCAGATGATAGCACACTTCATCGACGAATGAGAGAATTCTCCTTGTGCTCCAAATGTGTTTAGAGCTCAAAAGAAAAGGATGAATGTGAGATAATATTTGAGCTAGAATTTTTATATAGGGAGAGCAAACATGCAATTAGGATTTGTGAGTGAACTTAGTGCATGTCGAGAAACTAGGTGTCAAGAGTGAATTGAATCCAACTAAGAGGTGTGAAAGTTTTGACTTGAAGAAGTATAATATCACTTTCAACAAGGAGTGCTCAATCACTATCTACATAGGATGTCATTACGCTATCATTGGGAAATATACAATCATTGAGAATGAGAATTGTATAATCGTTGTTGGCGGGGACTATGCAATCACTAATGGTAAGGATTAGGAAATCACCATTGGTAGGACTGCACAATCACTATTGGCAAGGATGACACATTGACTGTTAACAAAGAGTGTGCAACATAGTCATTATGAAGTGCAGTTAGCCTAACTTTGCATGCACACTTGTGAAGACATTAAGAGTTGGGCATGTGAAAGAATGCAGATCGACACTTACATTTTCTTAAGAATACTTTAATACTTAGACAACATGACCGAGCATGAAATTAATGGTTTGAAACGAAGGATGGCATGATCATAAGGAGTCTCAATAATTTGAAGCTAAGAAAATTTTGGAGGGGGTTGTAGCAACTACAACAATTTCCTAACCCCGCTTAACTGTCTCCTGGTCTTGAGCAATGTTAATTTGATGACTTTGTAACCCTTGAGCAAGAATGGGCCAAGAAGTCAAGGTTGGGTGTGTCAGCCAATCCTCTATCATTCTCCATAAATATTCTATTCTAGTGTAGTGTTACTCTAAAGTAAATTCATCTAGCCCTCAGAGTTCCCCATGGTCCCCCAGCCATGACATCTATTTCCAAGTGTTTTCTAGAAGAGAGTGGTGTGGCCATTCCTATTCTCACATAAAGCATGGATTTGGATAATAATATTGTTTTCACATGCTAAATTCCATATTGAGTAGCCTAAGGGATACTCTGTAACTCTTAAATTTTCCAACTAAGAAGTGTTGTGATAATATTTCATGTCCCAAATTATTTCAAAATTTAATTGCCTCCCTAAAGCCACCTCACCCATATTTTAGCTCCCAATGACATGTTCAAGATCTTTGGGTCTCTCAGTCCCAAACCCCCAAGCCAGTTTGGGAACATAAATATTTTCCCAAAAAACAATTGACCATTTTTTTCTTTCTTAGCTCCTCTCCATAGAAAATATCTATAGAGGGTTGCAATGGATTTGAAGATTTTATTTATTTGTTAATGACTTTTCCTTCTTCCATTATCAAGGCATCAGTACATCATTCATAATGATATGTTGTTTCACTTGCTACATGCTGGTCTCCAAGGCATGTTTTCTTTGGACATATTACCAAATTACTTTCTATTCCATTCTAAGTTTGACTTTAAATTCCTTGAGATTAAGTAGAAGATATGCATATGATTTCATCCTTGGACCTACAATTCTTCCCACCAACTTTTGGATTTAGACCATAAATCGAGATATTGTATCCAAATCCTTCAAATTTAAAGGGTCAACTACGAGGAGCCATTTTCAAGCTAACTCCAAGCAAATTAGCTTGTGGTTTGAGCTAATCCTTGGTAGAATAACGAATTCAACAAAATGATCGCGTTCACATAAGTATTCAGATAGTACAAATCAATCTAGTCTACTGGATACCTGAAGTCTCCCTCCCATGCAGTTATTCCAAGTATACACATTATTAATAGTATTTAGATTGTCCACTTGAAGTTGATGAACAAGGTTAGAAAAATTTTGTGCCTTAGGATCAATTCTTTTGATTACCTTTCCTACCCCTTCTTCTCTTCCAGGGATTTAATAAGGTTGCAATCTTCATCAACAACACAAACCTCATCTTGGTGGACGGATCTAATAAGGTTGAAATCCCCACCAACAACTCGAAGTGGTCAATATACTATGTGTGGAAAATACTATAAAATGGAGTTACATGTTAACTATCATTTCTCCTCCATTGCTTTTAATTATGAATTATAAATAGAAAAATGGTATTTACCTATTAGATTTTAATTATCCAATATGATTTCTAATTGAAAGTAGATTTTCATTATCCATGGCTTCATTAGTTAATCTATGCACTTGATAGAGTGTCTTGGATAAACGATTCAAATACTATTTAATTTTAGGTTGAATTTAATCATGATGATTAAGCTCCCATGAGGAATAAAACGACACAAAAACAAAAAATCTTAATGCTTTTTTGTGCCACTAAAAGCATCATTTGTACCATTAACTAATGTATAGGAAAAAATAGTTTATTGTAGTGTCCTATCTAGGGTGCTAGACTAGGCTATATTTATTATTGACCAGGATGCGTAGACTTAGAGGCATGCGTCTAAAGTATATAGACATAAAGGATTATTAGCTAAGTGGTTATGATGGTAGGTCACGGGACTTCTTTACGGAAGATTGAGGTATGTTACCTATCACCCAAACACTTAGGTCACTCAGTTAATCTACCTAATTACAACACTGTCATTCAATTCATTTACCAAATTAAAACACTGTGTATCACTCCAAACCAAGATTTCAATCTCCTTACAGAGACATTATGCATAAAACCCTTGTTCAGCAAATACTCAGCATTCACTAATATTCATGCAAGATAAAAACATACAGAAATCATAAGCATACTTTGAAATGATAACAGAGTTCATTACATTGCTTTAAAAGACAACAAAGGATCGAATCCCTTACAGGATACGATTCACGATCTCAGTGACGAAATGTTCAAGCCCTATCATAAACCATACGCATTCAATTGAAATCAACAACCAATTCTAATTACTGTGCATATCATTTAATACCCTAAGTTGTGAATGAAAAGGAAATGACAGTATACCAAGTTAACGCAGGGCCCATCTGCGTTCCAGAGGTATACTGGACTGTGATCAACTGATTATCAAATCGACGCAACAAGGAAAAGATCGTGATTGCAATTATGTCTTTGATATTAAGTTCAAACTATGTTTTCAAATGAAACAATGATAACCCACTACTGACTACTCAGAACTGCGTTTACATATGTCTTTACAACCCTTACATTTCGAAAACGAATGTACATTCATGATGTTGCTGTTGCCGCTTTTATCATGTCGTGATTTTTAAAATGTTTCTATCCTAAACTGATTCCAAAAAGGAACAAAACTAAATCAATTTAGAATGCTTTGTTGTTGCTGCCTTTGTCGCCAACACGCTATACTTTGACCTTCGTTGACCGCGCATGTAGGAGGGTCGATTCTGCTGTAGGATAGGTATTCGTCCATGCTTGGACATTCTACTTTTCATCCCTGCCCTTTGCTCTAGCCTAGCTGTCATGCCACATGTCAAACAATGAACCAATTACAGGATGTTGGAACTTTTTGTAGCCATTTTTACCAAAAATTCCTAATTCGTTAACATAAAACTCCTAAATCAATTTTAATGCATTTTAATAACTATAGGACTACTAACTAATCAATTTTCAAGGGATCTGAGAGATATGTGATGGAAAGAAGTAGGCAAATGATATGTTTTAGGAGGAAAAAGGAGGTCATGGGATGGTACCAACATCTCTCCCCGACCTAATGAATTAGCATGTCCTCATGCTAACCTCGAAGTGCTTCCCCTGAACTCTGTCCCTCCCTATACCTCTGCTGCCTTTAGCAATGTGTCCACATTCTTTTTCACCTGGGCATCTTTATGACCATGGAGCTCCTGCTTTAATCTTTTGTATTTTTCTTTGAGGGTCTTCTTCTGATTGTACCACTTAGTGGCCCAATTACAAATAAATGTTTGCTCAGCCTCTAGTTCATTGATTCGCTCCCTCAACTTTTCATTCTTCTTTTGAGTCTCTTTACTCTGCACTCGGAGCATTTCATTTTCTTTCTTGATAACTTTTTCTAGCATATTAGCCTCCATGAGTTCTTCCTTTAATTTCTCAATTTGTTTCTCCAGTTTCTTCTGTTTCTTAATGGGAGGTGGTGAACCTTTTTCTTGCTTGTTATTGCTTTAAACCTCTATATCAGCTCCTGGTCCTGGTGGTGAGTGGTCACTACTCTCAATATCCATTGGTATAGGTGCATTGGATTCAAGCTGCTCTTCTTGTAACTGGGCTTTTGGTGCTCTCCTTGTTCTTCTTGAATAAGTGGTGAAAATTTTATCTTGCTCTGCCTTCTTAGCATCTTCTTTTCTCATTTGCCTAGTCCTTATGCTGCTCACGGGTGGAGGCACCTTGCTTGCTTTGGATGTTGGGATCTCTTCATCGATATCCTTCATGAATCTTGAGTTCTCCTGCAATTCTTCTTTGTCTTCTTCATCTTTAATTTGGTTAGCAGCTAAGAA
>APFE030247408.1:5552-20272 GCA_000404065.3 Pinus taeda | reverse complement strand
AAAAACGTCGTTTAGGGCCTCAAAATGGCTCCGGAAGTTCAGGACCCGAAAAACTGCTAAAAATAGTAAGTTGTGCTACAATTAAGGAAACTGAAAATGCTGAAGGAGACAATTGTGGGGGTCCAAATGGGATAGGTGGGTGGCCACCAACATCCACCTGGATTTTTCCTGCCTCCTCCCATCTGTTAAGAGTTCCAAGAGAAATCCCATCTCCACCCTTGGCCCTTGGGAATTTCCTGAGACTACCTCACCAGGATCCAAAGTCTATCGACCATCCAAAGATTAAACCAAAACAAGGAACCCACAACACCATGGATAACTAGGAAATGACAAGATAATGATGAAAACCACTATCAATCTAGGAAAATCCCATGCCAATCACAACAACACAACTAAACAACCAAATGAATGCACCATGCATTCAAATCTCAACAATGAAATCACACATGCAACCCGTTACATGGAATGTCCTCTTATTGTAGCTTCTTTTCCAACCTTTTACTTGTGATCCATTACTCCCTTTGCTTGCTTGTGTCCAAGTGCCTCCTCTCTCCTCTCTTAGAGATCTATTTATGAAGGTGATCTAAGCTAGAACTGACAAAAGCTATGAACTGTTTCTTTGATATCTTTTTGATGTCTAGTCTCTTCCTTTCCTTTTTCCTCTTTTCTTCATTTTCCCTTATTTTCTATCTAATTTCCCTTGCATGTATATTTGTGTCCTTTTTTCCTTTGCCAATTTCCATAGCCATTAATTAACCACAAGTGATGCCCATTATAATGTTTTTACCTCCATTCAACTTGGAATATGTGTGACATGACCTTGGTCTTATTTTATTTATATATAAAATCAACTCGGGGTTGTTACCTCTTTTGGTTTTTCTTCTTTTGATGTCTAGGTCCTTTATTGGTGGTAAGATGGGTTTTATTTGCTTTTTCTCTATAGGAATTCTTTCCTTCTATTATGTGATGGTTGTTGGCTCCTCCTCTTTTAGGTTTCCCTCATTATAAGGAAGGATTGATTCTAATTGCAATCCATCAACATTATTTTTTCTTTGTAGTTTATCGACATGTGGAGTTAAGCTATGGTTTTAATTATTTTTAGTTTTCATTGCACATTTTGTCTCTAGATCTTTATATTTAATGTTGGCCTCATTTGTGGGGTATTCTTAGAACAATGATTTATTTATTTATTTGTAGTAACTTATGTAGATAAATAATATGTGCTTATCTAGGATTTGGATCCATACCATGCTTTGATAGTTGGTGAGAATGTATTTAGGAAGCGCACTAAAGACATTCATGTAGACATTGATGCTGATATAGGAGGTGCATCTTGCATCTTGTTGCTTTGGTTGCCTTAAATGTTTTTACATAAAATTCAATCTTATTTCGTTTTCCTGTCATGGTTTTTTAACGACAAAATTCTTTAGGTAACAAATACATGCATATTGATATGAGTAACTAAGTGAAATCCTCTTGTTCTACATTAAATTGTTACCTAGTAGCAGAAAAAAAGATTATTGAATTAGAGAAGTAGGGCCATTCTAAAATACTCAAAAATGGTATCTTATGTTAGCGAATTTAGTGGAAAGGCATTATTTAGAGCCTAGCTTGAGCTATACAACTCATGTGGGTTTCAATTGTTTCTTATCCTTGAGGTGAGTGAGGTCTTTCTCTATTGAAAAATCCTAAAATTTCCCGTCTTTGCATGAACATTGATGCATATCATATAGTTGTTAATGCACATGGGATGGATTCATAGCATGGAGCCTTTGTTGTTTTTTCTAAGAAAATACTGTTTGTCTTTTCCTATAGTTTCCTTTGTTACGATTGGGGGGAGGGGGGGGCACTTTATAAGTCATTCCTTCATGATTATGGCCTTGAAAGTGGATGACCCTAGCTCTCCCATCTCTATGAAAGCTATGAAGTTTGTATAATGAGTTATTTTTTGAACCTACGCACAACCATTTTCAAGGTTTCAGTCACCCACCAAGTTGTAACTCTATTGAAATAATGCTGGCATAAATATGAACAATATAGATGTTATAATCCTACTAATATTAAGAGTTTCCAATAATCACAATTCCAATGGATGTTATAACCTTAATTAATTAAAATTATATCGATATTATGTTGCAAAGTATTGTATGTTTTCATTGCAGTTTTTTCACATTTATTAAAACACAAGTATCAAAACTACAATAAGCTTCAAAGAACAATGTGTAGACTACATAAAATAAAATGTGTAAAATATCATATGGTCATTGATAATGTTGTTATATTATATTTCTAAAAACTTTGACATGTTTTTTTGCAGATCAATACAAACCATCAAGTGAACTCTCAATAGCTATATCCAAATCAAAACTAAATTACAAATTTGAAACTCTACAGACTGCCACTAAAAATTTTGATCCCATAAACAAAATTGGTCAAGGTGGCTTTGGTTCAGTGTATAAGGTGATTTCAATTTTCTAATTTCATTTTAAACTTTTGATTTTTTAGAATACATAGATAAATTTACATCATGATTATTGAACAAAATAGAATGGGCATGTTTGCAGGGCCTTCTCGGTGGTAGACAAATTGCTGTGAAGAGACTATTTTCCAATAGAGAAGAGAGTGTGAACGAGTTCTTCAATGAAGTCAATTTGATAAGTTGTGTTCAACACAAAAACCTTGTCAAACTTCTTGGATGTAGTGTGGATGGCCCAGAAAAACTTTTGGTGTATGAATACCTTCCCAACAAAAGCCTTGATCGATTTCTATTTGGTAATAGTTCTTGTCTCAATAAATTGATTTTCCTTATGATCAATCTTCAAATGTTGAGAAATATTATCTTTGCATGTTATGTTTAAGTTATTTGATATAGAATTGTACTTTACAACAGATGAGACCCTCGAAAATGCACTGGATTGGAAAAGTAGGTTTGACATTATACTAGGCACTGCAAGTGGGCTAGCTTATCTCCACCAAGAATCAGATATACGCATCATCCATCGAGATATAAAAGCTAGCAATATTCTACTAGACCACCTTTTCAAGCCAAAAATTGCAGATTTTGGGTTGATTAAATACTTCTCAGAAGATCAAAGTCATCTTAGCACAAGAATCATTGGAACTCGGTGAGAATGAATTTGATAGTTATTATTATTTTTTTTGATAGAAAATGTGTCTGATTTCTTATTTTTGTTTTCACAGAGGTTACATGGCTCCAGAATATCTAGTTCATGGCCATTTGACAGAAAAGGTTGATGTTTATGCTTTTGGGGTGCTAGTCCTTGAGATTATTAGTGGCAGAAGGAATAAAACTCCTATGCAGAGAAATGACATACCATCTCTCTTAACAATGGTAATGGAATCATCATATAGACAATTTTAATTGATTCTTCAAATAAAATTCTAATAATATTCAAATTTATAATGTATGTATGGTGCAGGTTTGGAACTATCATTTATCAGGCACTATTGCAAGCATAATTGATCCCAACATCAAAGAAAACTGCCAAGGGGAGATACTACAAGTTGTTCACATAGCTCTTCTTTGCACACAAACATCTACAATACTTCGTCCTTCCATGTCTGAAGTTGTCACATTCCTCATTAGTAAAGCCCAAAATCTTCCGGAACCTACTCAACCCCCTTATATAGATGTCACCCATTTACCATCAAACATTAATACTATTGTTACATTGAGCCATTCACAATCAAACATCAATGTTGCATTAAACCATTCAAATTCAAACCGTGTTTCACCTATATCACTAATAGATGGTGGTACATTACCAAACGTTCACTCTTCCTCTCCCAATCCAATGTCATTAAACACCATTTCAATAAGCTCGTTTGGTCCAAGATGATAAAAAAAAATGCTTCAAAGTTAGTGAATTAGTTAATCCCACATGGTGGGGATTATTATATTTTATAAGTACTATGAACACGTAGCAACATTCTTTCAAGAAAGGGGTACAAACTAACTTTTGTAACATTGGAATTAATCCAATGGAAACATATATGTTATTTTTGTTTTTAAATGGATTGAAAAAAGGACTATGTACTTGACATGTAGTATAGGGAATGGCCGATGCAATCTATGGATTTAATATATTATTAGTGTTGAATAAAATATATGGATTCAATATAGTTGAACTAGAACAAGTGCAACAATATTAGTGTGGATTATTTTCAATAGAAATGTATATCCTCTGGCTTTTGTACAAGGATATGATGGAATAAAAGCAAGTGATTTCAAAGTGTACGTCTGGAATTTAACCCGATGAAACATATTTGCTGTTCTTGTGTTAGAATAGATTGAAAGAGCTAGCTATGTATTTGACATGCAAAATAGGGATATAATTTACACAATATATGTAATTTACTGATTTAATATATTATTGGAGTGTTGCATACCATCAATAGATTTAGTATATTTGAATTACAAGAAGTACAACAATATTCGTACGAGGAGTGTATATCATCTCATTTCTGTATGAGAACATGATTGATTAAAAGTACATGACTTTTAAACGCACATGATTTTTTTTTAGATCTAATATGTATCAATTTAAATTGGAATAAACATAAAAATATTAAAATAATAAACAAATGCTTAAAACAAATAACAAAAATTATATGAATTTATACAATAATGAATTATTTATTTTGAAATTTATAGAATGTTCATAGGATTTGCGATTGGTTTATAGGTATTTTTTAGCAAATTTATCGTGATTTTAAGGTCAAATTGAGAAAATGAGATTTTTCAAAACCTTGAAACATAAAGGGTTTTAGGAAAATAATTAGGTAGATTTAAAGTTGTAATATCAAAATCTTTGTTAAATACAATTAGATTAAGGAGAAATATCTATTATTTAGGTCCAATGACAAAAAAAATAATAATGATTTAATTGATTTACAAACAAACATTTTCTTCCTACATTATTATGAACTTCTAGTCCAACCAAATCACAAGTACAATTCCATTTTACCAATTATAACTATTATAAAGGTTGATATTAGCACTTACAATGTTAACAATTTATTTACTTTTATTGTTTGGCAATCATCCTTCATGATGAACATATATATTCATAGTAAATGAATTAGTGTATAATATTCCTATTCACATTCTTAATTTGCTCTTTTACCATGTTTAATCGATAACTCGTTGGAGTAATCTGGGTGAGGTCCAAGATCAAACCTAGTAGCATATTCACATTCTTAATTAGTCACCAATTACAGTGGAATTGAAAGGATAGATGAACCTTGCAACATGCATTATCAACATGAAGGTCATAAAACTTCTTAATTAAGACATGGCTTAAACAATTGTCCATTAGAATAACAATAGACACACTTACTCCTTTTTGATAGATACAACTACCATAAAGATAACATTAAAACTCATTGTTTTTTTTAATTCACTTGCTTCTATTCCTTGTCATTCAACCTCCTTCGTAATGGTCCAAACAATATACAAAACTTGAACAAATATGTAAAAATTGTTCTTCGAGAATGGTAACAAAAAAGTATAAGAGACTTAAAAAATCCTAAAATGGAAAAATGAATAAAAAATAACCAAGACAATTCATGTTCTTTACCAAGAAGTGCTTACTCACTCCCATGAAATAAGAATCAAACTAAGTGTGACATTCCATATTAATAAAATAATTGCAAACACTACTACAAAATTCCTTTCTTTCCTTGTTGGGGTCATTAGGTTTGTATTACTATCCATTAGATAGACATTTTGGAGATGGATCCATTATGAAACTGCCCTTCATGTTAAAGAAGTGCATAGACTTTATCTAGAACTTTCTGTTATATGGAATCTATGATTGCGAACAAAAGTATCTCCCCTAGGTCGGTGGCTAACTTAGAAAAAAAATGGATAAGGAACCCAATGCTTTTCCTTAAAATAAATAGATAATGGAGTGAGGCTTACCTCGAATCCTTCGCATGCTTCACCTATTCTTTAGCTTGGAAGCCCCAATTCCAGCTCTGATTGCCAAAATTATAACTTGCACAGTGAGATAACACAAGCCAAGAAACTACAAGATGTATGCATTATCATATAAGTACTTCATTCAATAGATAAACATGGTATTGAAATATATGAAACAACATTACATATAGGAAAGCAATGAATTCATTGCATTACAAAAAACAATAAATTTATTGCATTACTGTAAATGGAAGGAGATTACAACCAAAAGTAGTAGTTTATCTTGTAGAAGAGCTCCTCCAAGTTGTTGACTTGTCCTTTCCTTATCACAATATGCACCTCCAATCACTCTAAATGCATGGAATGATGACCACTCACTATAGCATCATAAGGGAAAAAATATTCTCCAAAAGCCAACCCCCAACCTCATAATAGGCTAGATATATATAGAGAATTATGGTAAGTTGGGAGTTCTTATCCAATTACCATCCTAGGGTAAGATATCCCCCTTTGATGGAGGGATAGGATCAACGGATAAGTGGTGAAAAATCCAATGTAGGAATGGATAGGATCCGAATGATTTATCCAAGGTAAGTAGTTATAACAAATTCTAGAAACTCCTAGAAGGTGAAGCTTTTTGAATCCCAATCATCCTCCTGAATTTCTAGAATGAACGCAGGTGCAAAGGGGAGCAACCTGCTGGTGACCAACACAGGCCACAGTGGAGCAACCTACCGGTGAACACACCCCGGTAAGCTTATAGGGAGTGTTGGTCCTCAAACTAGCTTAGATGATGCAATTTAGGGCTAAAATTCTAGGAAATGAAAGGTACATGCTTAGGGCTTTGTGCAAAATCGTGACAAGGGGGACTAAGATGTTGATTGATCCCATTAGGAGGCTCACTGATCAGATGTGACAAAACGGCCTATAAGAAAATTCACCCTAAAGCGCAAAGTCACAGATGATGACTAATGAATGAAGTGATTTACCTTATAACAAGTAGGGATCAAGGACAACCAACAAGCTTCATTTGTTATTGTAACAGCTCTGGCGAAAATTCCATGGTGATGGGATATGTATTCCAAGTTGAATGGTGGGGCAAGACATCCTAGGGGGTGTTTATTTGGTTGTTTATGGCTAACAAAATTGGCAAAGGCAATGGCTAAGGCTTTGGAAATTAAAATTGGCATTTTGGAACATTTATTCAAGAAAATAATGGAAATTAGGAGAAAAAGAAGGTGAAAGGTCACAAGTTGCATGTGTGGAGGAAATTGAAGGAAAATAATGGAGAATGAAGAAAACAGAGGCCCCATTAATAAAGGATTTTGAGGACCATTGGGAAAGCTCTTAGTTAGTTTAAGCTCTTGGCTCAAGATTTTGTTATGATTATGCATGGGATCAAGAAATGAAAATAAGGCAAGAAGAAGGAAGGAGCAAGCAAGGAAGAGCAAGACCAAGCTATTACAACATGGTTCTCTAGAGGTATCACTTTGCATGTGTTATTTCTTTTCTAGATTTGGCATGCATGGTATTTCATGTGGTTATTTTGCTATTATGGCGTGGGTTTTGTCAGATGGAATAGTGTTTTCAACCTAGCCTTGCCATTTCTGGATAGCCATGGTGTGATGGGGTTCTCATGTTTTGGTTGAGTTGGATTTCCGGATGGATTCCAAGCTGAGTGGGATGTATCTCTGAATGATAGAACACATGGCCTAGTGGCCCCTCAACCGAACTGTGGATCACTATAAAGCCACTGACCTAGTGAACCTTGAGCAAGACTATGAGTTGTAGTAAAGTCCAGATTGTGTTGCCTCGGTGGGCCTAGGATTCCTTACCGGTGAATGACAAAATGTATAGTAAGGCCAAGAGGTTGTTTTCTCTCCATTGGGCCCAGTAATCCTGGGTTGTGATACGCAGTAAAGCCTGGAGAGTGGGTGTCAGCTTAGGCCTAGTGATCCGGTGTGGATTTTGGTAAAGCCTAAGAGACTGGGGTCTCGTTTTAGGGCTTAGTGATTTTGGTTTGGATTGTCGTAAATCCTAAGAGACTAGGAGATAAGAAAATCCCTCACTATGTAGGTGGATAAATCCGATGGCATCAATGCTTATTTGGCCTAGTGATCAGGTGGAGATCACGGTAAAGCTTGTTATGATATGTTTATTGTGTTATCATGGTGATACGGGATGGATCATGGTAAAGGTTGGTTTCTATTAATGAGGGTGAGGTGGTGTAGCCTCGATATGCCCTGGTTGGTTCTTTTGGTTCGACTCCCACATTCATGCTTGGAGTATGGCATGAGGGTGAATGGATGAAGAGAGATTTGGCTAAGCATTCTACAGTCAGGTGGAACATGGAGGTCCCATTCCGGGTTTGGATTTTGCATAATTATGAAATTTTATTTCTCTTTGTTTTTCTATGAGAATTATACTGGATTATATGTGGTTTATATGGTTAGGATTCCATGGGTATTTCTACCTCTATTGTGTTAGTTATGTATGTGTTTTATGACAACAACTATGTATGGTTATCATATTTTACTTGTATATGAATGGACAATGTATCTATGGTCTAATGGATGGAATGGTAGTTAATGTGTTGAGGCATCAATGCTTCATGGCAAATCTTAGATAAGTATGAGACTCCTATGCTCATATTTGTTATTTATACATGTAGTTTACATATTCATGATATGTTTGACGAAATGCCTGTCATTGCTAGTAGGGGTCCAATTAAGGTATTAAATAAGTATTTTCTTTAGTATTGTCATTTCCATGTTATTTTACTGTTATGAAGAGATGGTTCAATTCTGGGCAACGAATTGGGCTATGGGCTTGAAAAAGTGGCTCAAATCTGGGGGATGCTGGTATAGAATTGACTAAATGAGTCCCTGGATTCTGGAAGGAAAGTTTGTGAGAGTGAATTTGGGTTTCTAGATGATGTCATTCCTATAGCATGAGAGAAACTAATGCTTAAGTTGTCCAAAAGTTTAGTGGGACTCAAGGGAAAGTTGTTTGAAGTGTTGGATTGGTTCCTAAGGGTCCTAAACCTAATGTTGAATATCTGTATGGTGTGTTTCCATTGGTTCCACTTCCTTAATGTGATTTAGGAGGTCGAATCATATCATAGTGGCCTATTGTCACATGTTTACCATGACTGACTGGTTTCTTAGGTAGATGTGGGAGGAGGGTTTTACCTAGTGGTATAAGAGCATGGTTCACCCATAAGACTAGATGGAAAAGTTTTATTGGCCATGCATGCATGTCAGTTGCATGTATGTCCCTTACACTTGCATTCCATATGTTTGTTGCATTTGCATGATGTCAATCAGGGTTGAAGTGATGTCATCATGTGCAACTTGAGGTTGTAATGAGGAACTTGATTTTGATTTTGGTGGAATGCATTTTCATGAGTATATGACTAGTTACATATTGTTATAGGTTGCTTACATGTTATATTTTTCTGGATTACATCCTTGTATGGTAGGTTTCATTATTGTATGTTTGATTACATCTATCAGTCTTGCAGGTTGGTTACACGAATTAATTGCTTATGCTTGACTACATGCATTCATGTGTATGTGTAGTTGATTAGGTATTTCTTATGCATGTTGATGGTTGCATATGACAATGTGTACAATGGAGTAATGGATGTTGTCATGCATGAGGTCATGGTTTGTGTAGTTGATATGGTCATGCATTGATGATTGGACTCGAGCTATAATGATGTGTATATGGTTTGTTACTCATTCGTTTTATGTGTATATGCAGTTGTCATGCATGAATGGTCTTGGTTATAGTTATGCATGAAATGTAGGTCAAACATGACTTGTGAAGGCATGGTATGTAATTTAGCCTATCATGATGATATAAGTATGTTATGATGCTAATATGTTGGATGCAATAGAGAAGGAGATGCAGATAATCATAATGAGGTTGCAACATTGGACTTTGGGGTAAGAGGAGATCGTCATATAGGTATTGTATGTTTGGCATCCATGTATGTAAGTCAAGGATTGTTATATGAATTAGGTTATATACATTAGGTTTATGTACATGTCTTTTGATGTTATGGTTACATACATGATAGATGATAGTTGATTAGTAAAGTCATAAGCACATGTGTCAGATAGTTAAGAATGATAGTAATATGTGCTCCTATGCATTGTTATTATTATTTTATGTTAGATAACTTAATGGTTAGGTTATTTGTTGTTGATGAGCATGATATATAGAGTGTTGTTTTTATGTGCTAGTAACTTTGTGATTAGGGTTATAACATTTATATCTTTATGTTATATGTATCATGCGAAATTAAATTGGCCTATGCAGATGGTTAGGGTTATGACATTCAGGTATGAGTCAACTTATCATGTTGTATTGTGTGGCACTAATCTAGACTGATTGTACATATGTGATTGTTATGCATAAATGATAATTGTGTATGAGTTATGATATAAACTTGTTATCTAGTGACTATTTTGGGTATCATGATATTATTTATGTTTGAGTTAATATCTTGTGAAGTTATATCATGCTAACTAGATTGATTGTGCAGACAATATTGCTTCCCCTAAGATACATTAAGGTATGAACTTGTTTATGTCATCTATCTTGTGCTTGACTATTTTATTATGGCATCTATTTGGTGTTTGAGTGTTTGGTGTCTAGTTGATTTATTTAACATGGTATGTTTGCAAGTTAGTTGAATGTGTGATGAATTTCATAATATGAGTATGTGCTCCAATGATCTTGCTTTAAGATGATTGTACTTGTTAACACCCAGGTTGTCCTCTTTGACTCCAGAGAGGATACGGCCGGGGTAACCACTAACCAATCTTTGGGCTACAGCTTCTAGCCTAGCTGCAGTCAGAGAGGGCTCTCTCTATAAGGTTTGTCACTATTTTCAGTGAGGGTTTTAGGCTAGCTATGAGATGAGTTTTTGTTTGTTTCTGTGTTTGGTTGGGAGGATGCTTCTGATTTCCTTAAAGTATATATGCAGGTGAGATTAATCCATTGGGCAATGGGGTCTTGGACAGTTTTCCCCTTGAGGGCTTGATTTTGGTGAGGTGTAGCTACAGGGCCTGTGTGTATTTCATGTAACAAAATGTAAATAGTGAGAGTGAGGTGAAAAACAACCAGCAAAGAGCAATTAAGATTTCTTTACTTAAGCTGAATATTGTAAAAAATGGTTTGTTATCTAGGAGCAATTGCTTGAATTCCTAAAACAACAATGCACTGTGATGATATAGTATTAAAGGTAGCAGTGAAGAATTACTCTTTAAATACTCTATCAGAAGAAAACATATAAGATAGCTTAGATTGAGTTCAGGGTAGCCAATGACCAAATCCTGAGACTATTCTTTCTCCTTGCTACCTAGACATTCGAGTGTATAGAAAACATGAAAGACATATGAAATAACAATAATCACAGGTGAAATAAAGAGCCATGAGGAAAACTTATTGAGCCATGAAATACATAGGAATCCTGCAACTTTGAGCCACACACCATCAGGAGATCAAGAGACAAACATCTTTGAAGAAATCCCACTGTATTTTGTATTAACTGTCTGAGAGTTTACAATATCAGAATAACAGAGAAGATATCAAGAGATTTCTTACATCCGGAGTCCAACCCCTCTAAACAAACGCGAGGGGGAATATATAGAGGTTACATACAAAAATATCTAAGGTATTGAGTCATCTGAGAAGAAAATATCTCTTACACTCGCACAAAGAGAGTAGATGAGAAGTAATTGTAAACATAAATGCCTCTTAAAAGCCTTTAACTGCTGTCAGGACAGATTTTTGACCTTTGGGTACTGCGGGGTTAGCTACGCGGCTTTATCATAAATATAGAGTGAAGTGCTCTGCCACTTTGATTTTTGTATCCTCTTGGCCCTGCCACCTGTACCTGCTGATGCTACTGTTGATGCCGAGTACCTGTGCTGAGTTGGCTCAGTGTCTTTATGCTTGCTGTCATGGCTTTGTCCACCTGTAGATGCAATGTAGACTGTATTGCTGGAAAAAGATTTAATTCTTCAGCTTTGGTTCAAAAGTAGCTTTATTAAGTCCTGCCATGTATCTTGAGGGGGAAGCTGATGCCTCAAAATTGACCCTAAGGTCTCATCAGCTTCGGTGTACTTATAGAAATGAGGAGGCTCATCAAACAGATGTGAAACTTCATTTCTAATAAAAAACAAATTATCTAACTTTTCAAAAAGAGCCTGTCCTGTTATTGGGCCTGCTAAAGATGACCCAGGAGCCTCAGCAATCTGAATTGCTACAAAAGTGCTTACCCTCTTGATGTATTTTTCATGAGAGAGCAGATTCCCTGATTCTACCAAGTTGGGAAGCCCTCTGTCCTGCAGGGCTGTGAACCTATTCTGGAACTTATTTATATCTGCCTGTATATCATGGATTTTTCTGTCCAGGGTCTGAATTAGGTTCTTCATTATTGTGGTTCTTTTGATCAGGGAAATGGTTTCAGTTCTATTAGCAATTCCCATTTTTATCAGCTGAGAACCAGTCCTATAGTTAAGGACTTCAATCATCCTGGGGGCAAGGTCTGCCATGTTGCCTAGAGAATTTCTTGCTCTGTGCAGTTCTTTTCTTGCCCTGCCAATGAGTCCTATTTGTTCATGTATAGCATCAATGTACTCCCACTGGTTAGTGATTGATTGTCCAATGGCAGTCCATATCACTTGCTTGATCTCTGCTGTCACTTTCTCAAAATTGAGTTGCTTTTCCAGCTCTGCAATTGTCTTTTTTAGGGCTTTTACTTCCCTCTCCCTCTCAGCCACATTTTGCTTAGACTTATCATATTTCTCTTCTATCTTGGCTAAGCTGTCCTTGGCCTTATTTAGCTCTGTCATTTGAGCTTCCAGCACTTGAAGTTCTTGCCTTAATTTTTGCATATCCAGGCTCTCGGCCTGCTCTGTTGGTGGTGCTGTAGTAGCTGCTTCTATTGTGGCTGGCTCTGTTGTATCTAGAGCTATCTCTGGTTCCTTTTGCTTCGGAGGGATGTCCTCTTTAGGGGTCTCCTCGAGATCTATCATCTCTGTGGGTGGCTTGGAAGACTGCCCTGTTTCTTCCCTTTGTATAGTTGCTTCTAGGGTATTCTCCGTCTCCTGCAGCTTTTGCTGGGTGTCCGCCAGTTCTTTATATAAGCTCATCAAAAGTGCAGTGACATCCTTTTCTCTTCTCTGTTGAGCTACTTCATCTGTCTGAGGATGTAGCGTTGGTGGGATCTTCATCTTCTTCTTGATTGCAGCTACATCTGCATCCCTCAGTTTAAGGACCTCCTGTATGGCCTTAACATCATTGGGATCATGCCCAAACTTTATGATGATCTCTTCTAGTGCCTTGATTCTGTTATCCTTGGCTTGAGAGGATGCCCTTTCCAACTCAAGCTGAGCTGCAGTGTTATTTAAACTGTTTTGCAGCCTATAATTTACCAAGGTCTTGTCTGCCAGGGTGGCATAGACCATCTCACCCGTCTGCTTATGGAGCTCGATTTGGTCCATGGGGTGAATGTCTTTTGCAAGGACTTCTAAGTTTGTCCTTATATAATCAGCAGGTGTTTGAGGATGCGGCACTGTAGGGGCAAAATGGCTCATTACTAGCTTGCTTTCTTGCACATCAAAAGTAGCCATTAGTCTTTGTTGATTTGGAGGGGCCATGTTCAACAAATGATTGTAGAGCTTGATTTTGAGTGGCTCACTCCTCCTCTTAGCATCCCTGAATTGGTCCTTTATGCTTGCAGCTGCACTCTTTCCATGTCCTAAGGAGCTAACCTCCCCAAGTGCTGTCCTATCTTGCTCTTGCTGTAGTGAGCTGGCAGAGGTCTCAAGGCTTTGCATTTCTTCTTCTGAAAATGGATTGAGCCTCTGCCTTTTGTCTGGACCTTCTGTGAGAGGGGTATCCCTCTCCCTTTTCCTGCTGGTGTCCTCCTTCTGAGGGGTTTGGAGGATAGAGGGATCTATCCTAGAGTCCTGTTTAGGAGGCGCCATACTGGTTGTCTTTTCTTGGGTGGCTGCCTGGCCTTCTCCTTTTTGTGTTCTCTGATCCTGATGATCAGTTTCTTGCTGGTGTTGCTGCTGTTGCCCTTGCTGGCTCTATTGGCCCTGTTGGCCCTGTTGGCCCTGTTTTTCCTGTTGGCCCTCGGTTTCCTGCATTTCTATGTCCTTCCCTTGCTTTGATCTTGAGCTGAGGTCTGTGCTGCCTTTTGAAATGTTTCAGATGAGGAGGCTGGTGCTGTTATGTGAGAGCTTGTTAGAACAGGCACCTGAGAAGGACATTCCAAGTCAGCCATTTTCAATAAATGTCTCCTAGCCCTCTCAACTAGATCTTCTTGAGACACAGGCTCTGTCAAGGTGTTTTTCTTCCATTTTGGCTGGTTTGCATGTCTTGATACGAGGAGCATGCTATCATGCTCATAGTTGGAGAGTTTGTATTTTAGTCTCCTCTTGGATATAAAGCCATTGGGGTCATATGGTTTCCAAAGGAAGCTGAATGTCAGGCCAAGGCCTTCCAACATCCTATTTGCCTCCTTCCATCCTTCTCTTTTGTTTAAAACCAAATGACCAAGCTGGTTTTTAACTTTGAGTTGTGCCTTCTTGCCCTTCCCTGCAAAGTGGATTTGGTCGGCACTGCCGAATTGTCTGAAGTATTCCAGGGCAAAGAGTCTCATGGGCACAAACCTGGGCAGCCTGAAAGGTCGCAGCTCACATCCATATATTCTAATCACTGTGTGATGCTGATAGAAATACCAGTCTCCTAT
>APFE030247407.1:0-22075 GCA_000404065.3 Pinus taeda | reverse complement strand
GGAATGACCTCAAGATATGTTTTAATGGATTAAATATGTGTAGGTGGGCAAACATAGCATTCCATCCACCTAGAAGAATAGAGAATGATATTTAAAATTACTATAACTCTTGGATAGATAAAGATCTTGTTAAGGGTGAGATAATCTCAAAGAATATTGAGGCTTCTAAAGTACATATTAATTTTCCATAGTTCTTGTTCAAAGAATATGCAACTCTTGGTAATGAGAGTAAGTTGCTAAAAATTCAAGAATTTTAACCATCTCTAGAAACAAAAAATGTGAGAACAATAATTTTCAATATATATTACACTGGCACAATGGTATGCATGTTCAAGGACTCCCAATTTCAAATACATTGCATGGCTACAACATATTGAACCCAATTGAAGGCTCCTTTTTTTGTAATCCAAATTTAGAAAAAGTAAAGAAAAAAAAAAGTAATGGACTTACACTACATCATCCATGAATGAGAGTGACTACGTGAGATCCCTGAATATGGAGTTGTTAATTTATTCTCATCATGAAACGTTGGATCATTTTGATCATGATACATAGCTAGATTGTGGGAATCTGGTTGTAACTATAATGGGGTTGTTTTAGGATATTTCAAGTGATTATATCATGGCGAAAAGTATAACCATGACACTAAAAGTAGTTGAATCTATTTGCCTCCACTTTGTGATGCCAGTGAAGAATCTGCAACCATTGATTTTAAAAGATAGTGACAACATTTCACTAAGATATTTGGAGCAAAACCAAAAGAATGAGATCAATATAGTGCAAGAAAAATGAGCATACAATGTGAACAAAGTAATTTAAGATGCAAGAAGTGGAAACAATGATATAACCAATAAATTTAAAATAATAAGTCAAACACTAGGAACATAGAATTTGTCAACATATAATTTTTTGTACTACCTCATTGTCCACTCTAAGAAAGGTCTTTCGTGAAGATATAGAAGCATCATTTACATCAAAATATGCCTGCCAAATCATGAATACATTTAGATAGACTTACAATTTTTTAATCAAATGATCTAGAATATACAACATCAATATGAAAACAACGATCCAATAGGAAAAGGGGTAGATTTTAAATGTGTGTAACAACCAACTCTTGAGTTCAAAAACCTAGATTGTAGTTATACCATCATCCAATGTCTTCATGCATAGCTCACTAATTGTATCAAGAGGCTAGTAGTCTCTTTGCTATAGAATTGGATTGTTTTTATTTGTAACTTAGCGAAATGGAAAAGATGTGAAGGCAAGTCACATTCTTCTTATTTCACTGGGTCATGATCAATGAATAAAGAAAATAGTATAAACCCCTTGGAAACGGAAAGTTGAGAACAACAAATACCATGAACAAATAAATAATCTGATGAGTTGAAGGGATAAAAAAACCTACCACCCATAACAAACATTTCCATCGAAATATTATTCTATGTTGGGCCATAACAAAACATTTTGATAAAAATTTCATGTAGCCTACTACTACAAAGGAAATTCAAACCCCAATTTGTTGTTGCACTTCTAATTTTACCCAAAATTACCTCATATTTAAAGGTATAACAATATCTTATACCAAACAAAATTCAAAAAAAAAAAATATCCTTGGGAGAAATAGGATCATCAAACAAAATTGAACCATACATATTAATGAACCTATTTTTCTATTGGAAAGAGAGAAAATTTCATAGATACTAAGAAATACTTATGCATTACCTACATTAAGAATGAGTTAACAAAAATTAATGGCATAAGGAGAGCGATGATATTGTGTTTTTGGAAGAGATATTTTATCTCTTCCTCCAAAACCAAGATTCTTCTTGTCTATTGCAGCAAAAATGGAAATCCCCAATGGAGATTGTTACCTTCACAACTACTCCATTTCTACTAGTGTCTTGGGCATAAAATTGGACTCTTTCCTCCTAGAGCTATTAGATGCCATTTCATTGAGATACAATGATAGATGAGAGCTATGCATAGCTCACTAAAGGTGTATCAAAAGGCTATTATTCTATTGGCTATAGAAATGGGCTCTTTTATTTGTAACTTTAGTGAAATGGAAAAGTTGTGGAGGCAAGCTCCATTCTTCTTCTTTCACTGGGTGATGTAAAATAAATGAAGCAAATAGTCTCAACCCATTGGAGAAGGAAATTTGGGAAAAACAAATAGCATGAACAATCAAAGAATCCAATTAGTTAAGTCGATATGGGTCTCACCTTGTAAACAAACATCCACAGACTTGTTAGAGTCAATATGAATCTTTACTAGAAGTTGAGTAGTCTTCACATCACCAACCACATCCAATGGAAAGGTACCAACCCCTACAATACACATGATGTCTCCAAATAAGGTGCATTCAATACCAATAATATCATCTTTTAAATCTATTCTCAAACTTAAATGCCTCAAACTCTGATGGAAAGAGGTCATCATCAACTACAAACATACCAACTAAATCACACATGTTATTCATTTTCTTATTGGAAGCTTCACCATCATCAATGGTGTCAAATGTTGGATTCATCAATTCATAACTCACTTTGCAGTCACTATCAACATGTGTCTCACCACTGAAGTCCCAGTACACAATTGGCCTTCCACTAGTTCCTCCAACAGTTGGAACTAGTTTAACTGAAAACAACTTGAGATAACTAACTTTGATTGCTACAAATTAAAAACACACATGCTTAACTAAACTCTAACTCCTCCAAATCGAATTTACTGAATAAATTAGGTGGCACAAGCCATGTCACACAAGTTAATTATATCCAAGTTGTTTGTTGATGTGGAAATTCAAATTTTATCAATATAATCAAGGTAAAATCAAATTGGGAATTTACTACTCCATTTTTCAACACTCCTTCTCAGCAAGAAAGGGATTATAAACCACCCCTATACTACACCTATGGAACTCAAACTTCCCTCTTGACAAATATTTTTTCAAAATGTCAGCATCTTGTTCCTTTGTCGGAATGTACGATAGCAACATTATCTACCTTCATACACTGTCCTATAAATGGTGATACCAGATATCTATATGCCTGGATTAATTGTGAAATACAAGATTCTCGGAGAGTTTGATTCAAATATGATTATCACAGTAGATCATTGTTGGATCCATCATCTGACCAAACAATCCAACAAGTATCTTTCTCATCCATATCGCCTCACATGTTGCTTGACTTGCAGCCATGTTTTCTACTTCTGTCGAGCTAAACACCACATATATTTGCTTCATGTTGTACCAAGAAACAACTATAAACTCAACACTGAAAATTTCACCCGATATACTCCTTTGGTGTGATGGACTTTGCACCCAATCTACATCTGTGAAGCCACACAACTTCACTCCCTCTGTCTATCTGTACCATAGTCCAAACTGGGTAGTGCCTCTGAGGAACCATAAAACATGTTGAACTGCCTTCCAAAATAATTTGGTTGGCCTAACTATAGCTTGACTTAGCTGGTTGACTGCATAACACATATATGGTCATGTGTTCACAATATAGATGAGTGAACCCACTAGCTGATGATAAATGGTAACATCCACTTTTTCACCTAAAGTGACATCCTCTTTCCTGCAGTTTTTTGCTAGAGGTGTCTCCATGGGTTTACAACTCTCCATGCAAAATCTCTACAATATTTCATTTGCATACTTGCCTTGAGAGACAAACAATTCCCCATCTTCTTTCCATACTTCCAACCCGAGTAAGTAGTGCATGAGACCCATGTCCTTCATTTCAGAATCCCTTGCAAGGTCCTCCTTGCAAGATTTCATTAGATGCTCATGATTAGTTAAAATAAAACCATCAACATATAAGACACTAATAAGTAATTTACCTTCTACCAATATATGATTGAGTTTTGCATCCACTTCACTCTTGGTGAAGCTCAAATCAGTGAGATAATTATTGATATTGTTGTATCAAGCATGGGGTTCTTGTTTGAGACCATACAACACTCGCTTGAGTCTACACACATGAACCTCCCATTCAAATGTCTCAAAACCTTATGGTTGTTCGATCTACACCTCCTCCTCATTAGCACCATTTAGAATGTTGTTTTTACTTCCATCTGGTGGATCCTCCATCCCATCTGCATAGCTAGAGCAAGAATTGATCTAATGGATGAGTACCTTGGTACAAGAGAAAAGGTATCATCATAATCAATTATTAAATTAATATGTTTTTCCTTAATAGTCTTAAATGATTTTCGTCTTAAGTGGCATTGTCTTAAATATAAAATTTTGTCTAAAAATATTTTTGTCTTAAATATAAAGTTTTGTCTTAAACTATTCTTTCTTAAATATGAAGTTTTGTCTTAAAATATTTTTGTCTTAAACTATTTTTGTCTTAAATATAAGGTCTTGTCTTAAAATATTAGTGTTTTAAACTATTTTTGTCTTAAAATATTTGTCTCAAAATATTTTTGTCTTAAATTTTAAGTTTTTTTTTAAAATAATTTTGTGAAAAAACTATTTTGGTCTTAAATATAAAGTTTTGTCTTAAAATATTTTTGTCTCAAATTGTTTTTGACTTAAATTTTATATTTAAGAAAATTCATTTGATGTTAAATTTTAATATAAAATACCTAAAATAAAAAGTGACTTTTTAATACAAAATATTTCTTTTGTCTTAAAAAAAATGTCTTAAAAGTACCCTTGGTGTAGTAGTGTTTGCATGTCAATTAAAACTATATTGCTAACCTTCTAGGCCATTTGGATGGTTACGAATAGCCCACGCAATGTGATATCAACCAACCCTATCCCATCTCCTCCAAAATATGCTTTTCTTGTAGTTCGCAACACTTTCTCTGACAAAATAAGGTTTTCCGCCGATTCTTCCATTGCTTTATGTTAGTCCTCACCCTAGCCCCTGAAAGCTCCTAGAATACTTGGAATGATCTGCAGCCACCAATACTTAATATTAGACACAGAAATGCAAATTAGTAATTCAAACTTTCAAAATCCCTAATAGCAGATAATGAAGTACAAATTCCTGAATTACCTTATTGTCTATGAAGGCAGCCCAGAAGTGGGCAATGTTTCGGTCATATGGATCTTTGGGTGAAAAAAATATCGCTTTACTGTCCCATGCCTCGTCTATGTACTCCACAGTAAGCATGGATTCACAAACAGGGTTCCCGTTGTGGATGAGCATCAGAATCTTCTTGTGAATAGGGTTTGATTGCAGTAGTAGGTTGCTTTTATTTTGAATGTCCTCTTGTTAATTTTCCAAATTAGCAATCACATCAACATTAAAGTAAACTGCAGATAGAACATAAATATAAATCGCAGAAGACAAGCCAAACAAGAGGACACAAGATGTGGTGCCAACCAAGGACAAACCCCAATGTGGGGAACCCTTGATCAATTCTTCTTATATGTTCTTCAATAGTTCAGTAGAGAGAGAGAGAGATGGAGAGTACGTTTACAACAAAAGTCAACAATTTTGATTTATCTACATAAGAGCATAGATCATCTCTAAGAAGATGATACATGAGATGATTTGAAGACATGCTACTTCAATTGGTTCTCCAAGGTGACTCCTTCACCTATCTTTGTGATGCATTTCATCATTATGTTGCACCTCACAGCAGTGCACCATGATGCACCCATCATCACTATGCTGCATCTCATCACGCTTCATTAATCATGATTGTACCCATCACTTTACTACATTATGTACCATTACTGCACCATGTTTCCATCATGACCTATGTGTTGGATGCACCTTGCTTACCTGTTGTCCCTTGCTTGCTTGTTGTCCCTAGCATGCTTGTTGTTGCATGCTAGTTGTCCCTTTCATGCTAGCTGTAACATTGCATGCTTGGTGTATTTGCTGCTAAGTACCATACAATTGTACCAATGTTACTTAGCTATCCCTTGCCTGTTGCTCTCCTTCAGAGGTAGATTCTCTAGTCGTTCTGACAATTCCTAGCAGTTATGGAAGTTTCGGCAGTTCTAGCTGTTCTCGGCAGTCCCTACAGTTTTGGTAGTTCTGGCAGTTCCTGACAATTCTGACAGTTCCAATAGTTCTGAATTTTCTGGCAGTTCCGGTTTTTCCGACAGTTTCGGCTTTTCGAGCAGTTCTAGCACTTCCGACCTTTTCAACAGTTCCGACTTTTCTGACAGTTCCGGCTTTTCCGAATTTTCTGGCTTTTTAGTCTTTTCTAGCAGTTCTCGCTTTTCTCGCTTTTCCAACTTTTACGGATTTTCTAGCTTTTCTGGCTTTTCCAACAATTTCGGTTTTTCCGGCAGTTCTGACTTTTTCAGCTTTTCCAGCAGTTTCAGCTTTTCCAGCAATTTCGGCTTTTCCAGTAGTTTTGGCTTTTCCGACAGTTCCAACTTTCTGCCTTCTAAATCAGGGGAATGTTATCCCTTAGGATCTCTCCTACTACTAAAACCCAAAGACAAGTAGAGAGGAAGAGATCCCAAGTGTGTGTTGAAATGACTTAAAGGCCACCTCTATTTATACTAAAACGTTGAGCATATGTGGGGTTTATTTGGTCGTTGGCTGACCTTGACGAATTGTCTTATAACACAAATAAATCCATAACTCCATGAATACTTATTGGAATTGGATGATCTTTAGATGAATCCTACACCTCTCGATGAGAGGGATCCAAGAGAAATATCAGCTACCATAAATAAGATGACCCACGTGGATATTGGTCCTAGTTGCCAATTTTAACACCTCTTCAATGAACTCATAATGGATCCCTTTAAGAGTGAGTGCTATGCGAACCCGAACCACGAAGAGACTCTAAGCCACACCTAACAGCTTTACTTGCCCATCTTCTCCACAACCCTCCATTGTTATGAAATCTGTTTTTTCAAATGTAATGAGCTTATCTTGCATATGTGTACCTGCCTCTAGTATCTTTAGTGTATTATATATGGATTTGTCTTTAGTGCAACTTTTTAGAAGCTTTTATGGTGGGTTTTTCCGGTCCAATTTCTCTAAAATCCGTTAAGAATTTATTGAAATTACAAGCTTGATGGGTAATCATGTGCAATCAAAGTGCCCTGGGGGTTTTCGAGGGTGTTGAATTCATATATACAATAAAAAAAATAGTTTAAATAACACAAATCAAGATTTTACCTCAAATGTTTCCACCAGATTCTGACACCGGAAAGTCCAAAAGGTCGGACTAAAAACAACTCCATTATATATAAGTATACACAAAACTTGTGCTCCAATTCACGCTTCCCAAGTGCCAATAGTGGCCTTGGGTTCCACTCATTTTTTCCAATTGGGTGGGACGATGGGTACCTTCATGCACAAGCTACCTACAGCAACCAGGAACTTAAATCAGCAAGCCCACCCCCTGTGATCAAGAGACTTCAAGAGGTTGATGAGAGTAAGTCAAGGGCATAACTGCAAATACTAATGGTCTGCATAATCCCCTGCACTTCACTTGTTCTCTAGACTCTTTTTTAAAGGTTATTATTTGTATGTAGAGAATTTTCCAATTATCGATATATTATATAAATATTGAATCAATTATAATTTTTTTATTAAAAAATTTCTTGAATATTGAATTTAATGCCTTGAAAATTTATATATAAATTTTATTATAATATATGTGACTTCAATAATATTTAAAAAATTTTATATTAAAAAGTAGAAATATATAACAACAAAGGGTTCAAATCAATGTGAAGGAAGCTTTATATGTATCTTTAGCCAAAACTAAATGTTTTGCTTACTCCTTGAAATAGATTCCGTAACTAATAAAGTCATTAGTTTGTGCGTGAAGCAACTCTTCGTATTTATTAATTGATTTCGAAAGCATTGCATTATCATGTCTCGAAGTTTGTAAGCAGTGATATCATTACCATTTAAAAGTCTCTGCATATCCACCCACTCTCACTTCCCAAGCGCTAGCTTATCCCTCTTACTTCTTGACTTACCCTCAACAATTCTTCGAATGCGTACAACCTATTGTGCAGGTTATTTCATAGACTAATTATACTGATATATACATTTCTCTACTTAATTCATTTTCGAACAATTACGTTATATTAAAATTTATAAAAATATAATTAAGAGGGGGCGATTTTCATTACGTTGTATGATGGCTGAAGAAAGTTTTATGACTCTTTGAATCTTTGGAATTAGATTGCACGATTGTAAAAACAAATGGGTAAGGTTCAGTGAGCAAAATCGACAAGAATTTTATAGCTTGATTCTTTTGCCTTAATCTCATCATCAGATTTGAAAGCGACATCTATGCGACACAAGTGGAAAATTACTTTGCTCTATTTATGAATATATATTTATATATACTTTGCTCTATTTATGAATATGAAATTATATATATATTTCTTCACACAATTATCATTAAATATTTTATATGGGAAGTTCATTTGCCTGAGATATGTGGAATCGTATGTTTTTTTATTACATTTGTATTATAAAAACTATCAATGCATTTATTAATTTTGGGTATCTATGAGAGACTTTTTTGTTGGCATTATGATGATATGGTCTTTGAATGACGAGTTGTGACGTTACATTTAGTGGTTACCTATCTTACTATTAAGAATGTTAGAACATTTGCTATGAATCGATGTTTAACATTTGCTATGAATCGATGTTTAAATTTGATGATGGACAAGTATGTGGAGTTGCTATAAATTGGTGTTCAAGTTTGATGATGGAGAGGTATATGTAGTTTATGCAAAGGGAATGAAGATATTCACCATTGTGTGTGTTCATTTGATAGTGTTTAAACTTTTTGGATGGCTACATAATAGGCATAGGGGAATTAGGTATGCTTAATTTTAAATTTTTATCAAAGACTTTACCCATGACCTTCTAATTCCATGAATGTCATAGTGATGAGACATTGCTAACTCGTAAATAGTTCTTTACTTTAAAAAAGAATTAATAGAGGCACTTAATGGAGTTTAATTTCAAAGATACATAGCAATTTAGTGACCTCATATCTTAATACGTTACAGAGTATTTTTTTTTTTGCAAATAACTAAGATTACGTTATAAAGAACAAATTCATAATCATGATCATTAATTAAAGTTTGGAGGAAGTAGTGACTTAGTTACCTAACAACTAGGAATTTCTCCAATAGTGAGACATTGAAGTCTCTTGTTCATATTCAACTGTTTGCAATGTATTTGATTGGGATACAGCTTTTCCATGAAGTCTCTTGGTATTTGGAAGAGGCTTAAGAGGGGCAACACCTATTTCACCATTTATGACTAACAATCATCCCATGGAAAGCATGTGGACAACCTAGATTGAAATCATAAGGGCTTCTTATCCAAGTGTAAAAGAAGGTGGTTGAGGAGATAAGGAAATTAGGATCCCACTACTCCATAAGGTAATAAACACATGTCATGAGGAAGCATCGTAAGGCCTAAGAACATTGAATAGTATTTGGGGTTTCTATGTAATGACCATTGACATCTGACATTCAACCTATATGTATTCTTTTGCTTAAGATTTTTGAACTATATAAGATGGACGAGATCATCTATGCAGATTTAGTCCATGGAAAATGTGGAGTTATCAAAACAGATATTTATACCACTAGTAAAAAAAAACACACGACTATCATGGCTTATAAAATCGAAGGAAATTGGCTCTAATCCATAAGGTTTTGAGTTAGAAATAACATGTAGAAAACAAGTGGGGTTTAGTGAAAAATTATGTCAATTTAATAAAAAATTTACTAAAAAGAATGTAGGTTGGGAATGGAGTTATCACTCCCTTCACCCCATAGTTCCCTTGAGAATTAGAAAATCCTCACTATAGTTTTTCATTCTTTTAACAATGACAATGGGCAATGGAGTCATTTTTTTATTTCGTTTGAGTATCACATGTAGAGTATGTAAAACATATTGGAATCACTAGTATGATGATTTTGTTGTTGTTTTGAACTGTTAGAATTGTTGTTGTGGAAAATTATTGCACTTCAATTTATATATTCAAAGCTATGACAATATTGGAGAATTTATAACATGTAATGAACTTACAAATCTGGGCTCCATTATCCAAATTGAGAAAATTTACAATAATGGGAAAGATATTCTAGTGAGAAGAAAATTGAAGATTCAATTCTAATTGCTTATAGAGACCCTTATGATTTATCGATATAATAGAAATAACTCACTTTAAAATGAACAAAATTTTGTATCATGTTATGAGAATAGATGATGGGACTAGCCTGTAACTATGGATTAACGTTAATTAAACGATGATTGATATATGATTTTGGGTCAATACATATGCTTAGTCATCAGTAGCGATTAACTAGGATATTTGTCTGTTGGCATTTATGTCGGAGTTATTGTTGGTATGCTAGCTGTACTCGCCTCGATTTTCACCTTCCCACTCTTTCGTTTTACCAAAACCCTCGTTTCACTTCACTTGGTCATTTCCTTGTTTCTCTCTATTGCGATGAGAATTTGTGTTCTTGGCCTACTCGCGAGTGTGTAGAGCTTGGCAGTAATGCTCTGTATGCACCCCACTATGGATTCCTCCACCTGGTGGCGAGGTAGCTCCGCCCACACTTGCAGTTTCGTTGCCTGGTTGCCTAGGCACTATATTGAAGGCTTCATAGACTTCGTGAGAGGGTTTATGTCATTCCTTTGTTGGCTCTATAACCTTGTTTGTGGTTAGTATGCTTGTTGAGTATGGAGCATGATTATTTAGAGGTCTTTGTTTCAGCCGGATGTATATCCTAGGAAGTTTGTACACCCCTCCACGCGGGGGGGTGCAAGGGGGGCTTGTCCCCCCGGCGGGGGTTTGGGGGGGCCGATTCCCCTGGCTGGGGGGTACGGGGGCCAGCGGCGCCCCAGAAGCTAAAAACAGATGTAAAATTGCCTTGTAAAAGTATAGTAATTTCTAGTCAATCTGGGTCATTCATTAGGTGGATGATCTAACGGTAGAACTTATGTTTAGTTTAGAGTTATTTTTGCCCTAGAAGGCAACCCCTCCCTTTTTATGAGGGCATTGTATTGAGTTTGTGTAATATATGTGTATTCTCCGAGTGAGAAGCAGAGAGGTGAGACTGTGAGAGAAAAAACAGAGGATATTACAGTAGATCTGATGTAGGTTGTGTCTCTTCATTTTGTTGGATAATAGAAAGGAAGGACTGGCCATTCGTGGTGGACGTAGCCCAAATTGGGTGAACCACAGATATCTGTGTCTCTCTTGTTTTATGTGTTTTCTGTGTTTATATTATGTGTTCCATTGCTCCGTAATATATAATTTTCTGACAATGCTTTCCTCTGTTCCCTTATCTTGCTCTGCTACAATTTTTCTAGTTAGGCTTCCAGTTATTAGTTTTTTGGTTGATGTATGAATGTTTTATGCTTTGACAGGTCACAGTCACAGTGGGCTTCCTTGGCTTCACTCGGTCTTGGCAAGGTACATTCACTCCTCCATGCTATAGCGTGTCTTCTTTGTTTTTCTTCAACACCAATGGCAGCTGCCCCTTTGTCTGCAGGGTTTTCACTATTGACTATGACTCAGTTGGGGTTTCGTTCCTCCAATGCCATAACTCTTCAGGTAAGCCAACTCTTCTGGTTTCACTTGTCAACTTTTACTTCCAGGTTGTTCTCGGCATACAGTTAACTGACATGGCTCTGCTGGTTCTCGGTGGCAGGTTGGGGTTTTCTCCAGGCTTGGTCTCCGAATGGTCACAACCTAATGACTCCAGTAGGGTTGTTCTTTATTGCTGTTACTTATTTGTAGTATTATTTTCTCTTTCTCGTCACTAGGAAAGTCCCAGTACTCCTTTGTTTAGTTGTCCTTCGCTGTCGAGTGACCTTGGCTCGGTTTGTACGTAATCTCACCTGTTGTTTTCGAGCTCTGGATACTTGTAACTTATTCGGTCTTTTCTATTGTGACCGAATAGGGTTCAACCCTAGCTTTTGGGGGTTGAATGTTTTGTCTTTCCTTATTCTATAATTATCGAGCACTATGAACTTTTCTTTATGTATGCCATTATTATGTTTATAAAGAAGGAATTAGCAAGAAATTCTCTGTAAATGGGTTACCTCTGTTTTGGATTTCGTTCTTCAATAGTTGTATCCTCGTTCTGTTGGGAACTAGCTCGTAACTGTTGTTTACTTTTGTATATTTGCGAACTTTTGTTGTTGTTGTCGCAACTCCGTGTTGGGAACACTCGTTATGGCTTCATTGTTTGAACGCAGGAATTGTGTCTCTGTTTACTAGAAAAGATATATGGAAACACATTGTGTTGTTTAATTTACACATATAGTAATTAGAGGGAAGGAATAAAAAAAATCATAGACAAATAGTTTGCAGATGGATTCAAATGCTATGTTGTTTAAAATTATTTTCTCCTTTTTTGTATTCCTATTCTCGTGCATTAAACCCCTTCAAAATCTATTACATTGGTTTTTGTATTGTATTCAGACAGTTACTCGAACTATTCACAATTATCCTTCAGTTGCTTTTATAGTTGCATAATTGATAACTATTTTGGGTTTTCTTGTGTTGTAGGATTTACAATATTTTTTTTAAATGAAAAGACAACTGTAAGATAGATTAATAAAAATACAAATCAATGTGATGGTAATGACCCTAACCTTACTGTACTGTTCCTAAATATCCCTTAACTAATAATGAAATAAAAACGAGTTACTAGACATTGTTTTTATCAACAAATGTAAATGAACTAAATGACAATGAACCTATCCTCCTTAGCTGAGAATAAACACCCAGTCATGGTACCCTTAGCTAGATGCTGCTACATCAGGCTCCCGGGGTAAGAAAAATTCATGACTACAGTCCATGAGCTTCTCGACTGAATAGCCTGCCTGCTGTATCTGTCTAGCATTAAGCCGTGAAATGTCCTCAATGGGATAATTCTTCCACTTGCTAAGATATTGTAGGTATTCCTTCTGCCAAGTTCACCTGGCCACCTGAGTATCGAGGATTCCCTCGATCTCAAGGGGCTGAGTTGAAGGCATTTGTCTCATCCAAGTCTCACTCCCTTCCTGTGTGTCCCATGTAGGTCATGTTGTATTGTCTTCCTCAGGACTGGTAGTATATGGAAACAAGTCTACCAAATTGAAGATGGGTGAGATGCTTATTCCTGGTGGCAACTGTAATTCATAAGAATTGGATAAAAATTTTCAGAGAATTTTACAAGGGCCAATCTTTTTATACTTCAGTTTGTTGTATGCACCAATAGGAAAATGTTCCTTGTGCAAATGCGTGAGGACTTCATCCCCCACATTAAACTGTACTTCTCATCGATTCAGATCTACCAGCTGCTTATACCTTTGAATTTTGTCCTGCAACTTCATCTTTACCTGCTCATGTAGGTCATTCATTGCCTTGGCGAAATCTTCCCCATCAGCCCTCCATCTTTCCTGTTGTCCTAGATCTCGTAACTCATGCACTCCGTGAGGATGCGTGCCATATAAGATCTAAAAAGGACTGTACCTCGTGCTGCGATTGGGTGATTCGTTGTAAGTGAACTCCACCTAGGCAAGTACATGATCCCACATTCATGAATTTTCCCTGATCAAACTTCATAGCACGTTCCCCAAGCTCCTGTTTACCACCTTTGTTTTCTCATCGGTCTGCGGGTGATAAGCAGAGCTAAAACTTAACTATGTGTCCATCGTTTTCCATAAGGTGTGCCAGAAATGCCCTGTAAACTTCACGTCCCTATTGGAAATAATGGACTTAGGTAGGCCATGTAGCCTGACTATCTTTGTGAAAAATAAGTGGGCCACGTGAGTGGCATCGCTGGTTTTTTTACAAGGGATGAAATGTGCCATTTTCAAGAAGCGATCTACTACTACCATCACAGAATCATAACCCTGCTGCATCCTTGGTAGACCCAAGACAAAGTCCAAACTAACTGAGTCCCACGGTCTACTTGGAATGGGTAATGGTGTGTCGAGTCCCGTATTCTGACTGTGTCCCTTCGCCAACTGACACACTTTACATCTGGTCACAAATCTCTGCACATCCCTTCGCATTCTTGGCTAATAATAAAAATGGCTGAGCTGATCTAATGTTTTGTCTATGCTAAAATGCCCAGCTAGACCTCCACTATGATTCTCCTGAATGATATTCTCTCTCATTGAACAATCAAGAATGCATAACTGACCCCCTTTAAACAATAGCTTCTCCTACAAGCTATAGTCCAACCATGGACTATTGTTTCTCAACAAAGGACTCTAACAGGCTTGATCAGCCTCTTTGAAATCTGCGTCGATCTAATACAAGTCTTCCAAATGCTCAAAGCCCAGCACTTGTATCATACTCTCCTGCAAGAGCAATGTTCTTCTCCTCAACGAATCTGCCACCTTGTTTGCCTATCCGCTAATGTGTTTCAACACAAAAGTGAAACTCTGTAGATATTCAACCCACTTAGCATGCTTGTGACTCAGCTTATGTTGTTGCATCACGTATTGCAGTGCAGAATTATAAGAAAATAAACAAACTCTCTCCCCAACAAATAATGTCTCCAATGCTTCAATGCTTGGACAACAACATAGAATTCTTTGTCATAAGATGAATACTTCTGCCTGTTCTCATTTAACTTCTCGCTGAAAAATGCAACAGGTTTGTCTTCTTAGCTAAGTACAGCTCTAATGGTTGTACCGCTTGCATCACAACGAACCTGAAAAAGCTTGTTAAAATCTAGCAATTTCAGGATTGGTCTTTCTGTAATCTTCTTCTTCGGTAGCTAAAAGCTCTTCTCTGCTACCTTGGTCCAGTGAAAAGGCTGAATTGCCTTCTTTATAGTATCCAACATAGGTGTGCAGATCTCACTGAAATTCCTTATAAATTTACGGTAAAAACTTTCCAGCCCATGAAAACTACGTACCTCAAATAGACTTTTTGGGGATGGCCAGTTAATGATTGCTGCAATCTTCTCTGGGTCCATCTTCAACTCGTTTTCTGCAATCACAGAACCTAGCTAAACCAGTTTTCTTTGAAGAAAAGTACATTTTTTAAGATTTATCAGCAACTTATTCTGCTGCAATTTTTCCAGCACACTTCAAACATGTCGAAAGTGTTCCTCCTTCGTCTTGCTGAAAATTAATATATCATCAAGATACACTATTACAAACTTTCCAATGAACTGTTTCAGCATTTCGTTCATGAGTCGCATAAAGGTACTAGGTGCATTACTTAATCCGAATGACATTGCTAGCCACTCATACAACCCTTCATTTGTCTTGAGGGTTGTCTTCCACTCATCCCCCTACCTGACTCGAATCTGATGATAACCACTCTTCAGATCAATCTTCGATAAGTATGCTCCCCGCTGAGGCAGTCCATTATATCATCCATCTGTGGTAGTGGAAATCTATACTTGATGGTAATCTTATTGATGGCCCTCGAATCTGTGCACATTCTCCATTCTCCTCCTTTCTTGGTAGTGAGAACTGTTGGAACTGCGCAGGGGCTCAAACTCTCCCTTATCATCCATTTATCGAGCAATTCTTGCACCTATTTTCTGATTTCCTCGTTATCTTTAGGGCTCATTCGGTATGCTTCCTTGTTCGGTATACTTGCTCCAGGTATAAAGTCAATGTGATGACTTATACTTCTCTTAGGAGGAAATTTATTTAGTAAACCCTCCACTAGAATATCGCTTAATTCCTGTAGCATTTTCTGAATTTTTGTAGGTAAATCATACACTTTTTTGTGCAACAACACTATTTTTTCCCTTCTCACCACACCATAGTTCACTTCACTATCTTCAATCTGCTTCAAAAACTATTTTCCACCCATTAGTAACACTTTCGTCCTACTTGTTTCTGTTGTCTCCTCCTCCTTGATGGGCACAAGTGTGTGCTTGATCCCATCTTTGATAAACTTGTAACAGTTTGTCTTCCCATCATGCACTGCCTTCAGGTCATATTGCCATGGCCTTCCTAGCAGTATATGACATACATCCATTGGCATACTATCACAAACAACCTTGTCCTTATATCTACCGATATGGAACTCAACTTCACACTGTTTGTCCACCAACAGCTAATGGCCTTTGTACAACCATGATACCTTGTAAGGAGTGGGGTGCTTCAGCCACTTCAAACCCAACTTCTCTACCATCTCTGTGGCAACCAGAATATCCATGCTCCCATTGTTGATAATCAACTTGCAGCATTTTCCATGCAACTTACAAACTATCTGGAATAATGTCTTCCTTTGAGTTTGTTTAGGGATTTCTTTGGTTGGTTTCAACAACACTTTATTCAAAACTAAGGTTTCCCTTGTTTCCAGCACATTTTTTGCTTCCTGGGGAGGTGCCTCTCCTTCCTCTGGCTAGGCAACATACGCTCCACTTTGACTAGCTTGTTCCTCTTCAGGACACTCAAAAGATCTGTGCCCCCACTTGTGGCACCTGTAGCACTGATAGGAAGCTCCTCTACCTCAACGATTTCCTCTTCCTCGCTGATATGGCCTTCCACCTCTAGTGTTGTCTCCTTTTTCTGCTATCCCTGTAGTTTTGGAATTGCTTCCCTCTTCACTATTGTTGGCAGTTCGTCCTCTGCCATAGGACTGCCCTCTTCCTCTATCAGTTCCCGTCCTGTCCAAGCATTTTTCTTTCTGGTGATCTTCTCCTCTGCTTTCGTGGCATTCTGATAAGCTTCCTCTATATTTTTTGGGGAAAGAATGCTTATCTCATCTAATATTTCCAATCTCAGACAATTTACATACCTTATTGCTTTCTCTGGGGTGTCCTCCGTGTAACCAACTCTTAAATTTACCCAGTAGAATTCTTCAGTATATTCCCTCACTGTCATCCCTTTTTTCCTTAGATTCCGCACTTGCCAATGTAGTGTAATTTGATAATCTTTGGGCAAAAATCTGCCCTTCAACTTGGCCACAATTATTGGCCATTTTTTTATTGGAAACTTGTTCATCCTTCTTCTTTCAGCTTGGACACTGTCCCACCACAGGGCTGCGTGTCCTTTCACCTTTGTTACTGCGAACTTAACTCTCTGATCTTCACTGACCTCTTCACATTCAAAATATTTTTCCAATTCGCTGATCCAGTCGAACCGAACTTTTGTGGACAAGCTGCCATCGTAATTTGGCATCTTTGGCTTAGGCTTGCTACTAGCCAATAGGACCGACCTCAACAATCTCATTTCCTGCCCTTCTTCATCTGATCCATCTATTGTAACTATGGCTTATTATTCACTGTCATCTCCTACCTCTGGATCCCTTCTCCTTCCTGCTTCAACTGACTCCAAACGAGTAGTAAGGATCCTGATTTCCTCTCGTAATCCTTTCTCTGCTACTTTCTCAGCACCTCTTCCATGACCTCGTCTTCCAACTTCCATTTCTCAAGAAAACTCCAAAACCTACTGTGATGCCACAATATGATGGGACCAACCCATAACTATGGATTAACATTAACCAAACTATGATTGATATATGATTTTGTGTCAATACATATGATTAGTCGTAAGCAGTTGATTAACCAGGATATTTGTCTGTTGGAATTTATGTTGGAGTTATTGTTGATACGCTAGCTATACTCGCCTCGATTTTCGCCTTCCCACTCTTTGGTTTTACCAAAACCCTCGTTTCACTTCACTTGGTCATTTCCTGGTTTCTCTCTGTTGTGATGAGGGTTATTGTGCTCGGCCTACTCGCGACTGTGTAGAGCTTGGCAATAATGCTTTATATGCACCCCGCTATGGATTCCTCCACCTGGTGGTGAGGTAACTCCACCCACACTTGTAGTTTCATCGCCTGGTTTCCTGGGCACTGTACTGAAGGCTTCGTCGACTTCGTGAGAAGGTTTATGTTGTTCCTCTATTGGCTCTTTAAGCTTCTGCGTGGTTATTATGCTTTCCTATGTTCCCTTATCTTGCTCTGCTACAACTTTTCTGGTTAGGCTTCCAGTTTTTGGTTCTGTGGTTGATGTGTGAATGTTCTATGCTCTAGCAGGTCGCAGTCACAGTGGGCTTCCTCGGCTTCACTTGGTCTTGGCAAGGTACGTTCACTCCTCCATGCTATAGCTTATCTTCTTTGTTTTTCTTCGACATTAATGGAAGTCACCCCTTTGTCTGCAGGGCTTTCACTGTTGACTGTGACTCAGTTGGGGTTTCGTTCCTCCAATGCCATAACTCTTCAGGTAAGCCGACTCTTCTGGTTTCATTTGTCAACTTTTACTTCCAGGTTGTTCTCGGCATACAGTTAACTGACATGGCTCTATTGGTCCTCTATGGCAGGTTGGGGTTTGCTCCATGCTTGGTCTCCAAACGGTCACAACCCAATGACTCTGGTAGGGTCGTTCTTTGCGATTGTTACTTATTTGTAGTATTATTTTCTCTGTCTCATCACTGGGAAAGTCCCGGTACTCCTCTGTTTAGTTGTCCATTGCTGTCAAGTGACCTTGGCTCGATTTTTACTTAATCGCGCCTGTTGTTTTCAAGCTCTAGATGCTTGTAACTTATTCGAACTTCTATATTGTGACTGACTACGGTTCAACCCTAGCTCTTGGGGGTTGATTGTTT
Organism: Pinus taeda; assembly: GCA_000404065.3. NCBI lineage: Eukaryota > Viridiplantae > Streptophyta > Pinopsida > Pinales > Pinaceae > Pinus > Pinus taeda. The sequence continues at coordinate 3,563 of APFE030247407.1, read as the reverse complement.
TGTCTTGCCTTATTCTATGATTATCGAGCACTCTTAACTGTTATTTATGTATGCCATTATTATATTTATAAAGGAGGAATTAACAAGAAATTCTTTGTAAATGGGTTACCTCTGTTTTGGATTTCGTTCTTTAGTAGTTGTATGCTTGTTCTATTGAGAACTGGCTCGTAACTGTTGTTTGCTTTCGTATATTTGGGAATTGTTGTTGTTGTTGTTTGAACTCCGTGTTGGGAACACTCATTATGGCTTCATTATTTGAACGTAGGAACTATGTCTCTGTTTACTAGAAAAGATAGATAGAAACACGGGTGTTTTTTAATTTACACATACAATAATTAGAGGGAAGGAATAAAAAAAAACATAGACGGACTGTTTGGAGATGGATTCAGATACTCTGGTATTTGAAAATTATTTTCTCATTTTTTGTATTCCTGTATTATCATATTAATAAACTACTACTATGTAGCATTTTTTCCCAATCTTTATTATAACAATGTTATAACACTATTCAAATTTAGAGATATATTCAAAATTATTATATGTAAAAATTTCAAATTTTATAAAATGGTTATATAAATTAATTTTCAAATTAATAATCATCTTATTTCTTCTTGTATTGATTGTTACAACTATTATTTAGTATCTTCTCATCTTTATAATAACAATGTTCATTTAGAGGGATATCAAATTATTCTATATAAAGTTTAATTTATAAAGTGTTATATTTTATATATATACTTTGTAATAAATCATCATTATTTTTATTGTATTCATTTACTAAACTATACCGAGAATTCCTTTCATTCTTTATAATACATGTTTAATTTAAAAAGAATATTTTATATATAAGTTATTTTATAAAATGTATATTTAACTATATACTTGTTTTCTATTTAGTAAATCAATATTTATAGATGTTAACATTCTAATAATCTGTTAAAAATATTTCTATAATGATCAACACATTAATAATAACATCTAATAATTTGTTAAAAATATTTATATAATGATCAACCCATTAATAAGATTTTAATTTTGGAGTAAAGAAAAACATCTTTGGAGGAGCCGAGGAGCCGAACCCCGCAAACCCAGTCCCGTGACCTGAGCCAAACCTGCCCATGATATGTGTCGTTTCTCATGACCTTGGCCCGATCCCACGGAAGCTAATGTTTTTTCGTTCTTCGCGAAGCCTCATGTCCGGAGCTGTGACCCAGAATTCATGCAAAGGTGATCAACGTTGACTCGTTTGAATGCCGAGTGTCCACTATACCAGTGTCCTCGGCAGGAGCATTATAAAGGTCTTTGCCTAATGGTGATCCGGGTTTCGCCTCTCGGCCTTATGGCCTTCTCGTAGGGGGCTCTATCCTGTTAATGTTGTGCAAGACCTTTTCTTTTTTTTATTGATCGCTCTATGCCAGTTTCTCATGTTGTGCAGAGCCTGTTTCAGTGTGTTTTTGTACCATCTCTGTGCTAGTTTTTTTTCCAAGTCTTACGGCCTAGGATAGGATGGTAGGGTTTTTTTACCAGTGTTTTTCTTCCTTTTTACTGCTTGTGGCTATCTGCTTTTTACCCCGAGACTTCTATCTTTAAAATCCCTTTGTAATCCATCTGATGGTCACGCGGGTTCGGCAAGTAAGCAAATTTTCGGAAGCGGGGTTCTAGACGGCTCACAGAGGTTTTATATCTCTCAGGAAAGCGTGGTTTAAGGTAAGCAATTTTTTATCGCTTCTCTACTATCATTTAAAAGGAGAAAAAGCATAAATTCTGAGTTTTTAGCTACAGGAACTTTGTGGTTAAATTTTTTATGTCACTCTGCTTCTTCAGCAGTGCAATACTTTGTTTCAAAATTAATTTCTGTGATCCTTCCTCCCGGCAGCAAATTTGGCTTTGGTTGTCTAATTTATGTATCATTTCTTGGCCTTGCTTAAGTTTTAGTTTCAGGGTAGGGAAATGGTGGTGCAATTGCAGACGTTGTTGGTGCTGCTATCTAGTGTTTTAATAGTTTCTATACAGGGGATGTGTAAAAGAAGGTTTTAGAAGTGTTGTTTTGTCAAATTTTAGTTTTTTCTGGTCCATTAATTTGGAGAATCTTTGTTTTTTATATTCTGAGATACTAGGTCTCTGTATCCCTCTGTATCCTTCTTGGCCTTGTTTTTTCAGCTTACATTTTTTCCCTAGCTTGTTTCATCTCCCTGGTTTTTTTGGTCCCTCCCTCTGGTTTTTTCGGTGACAAAAAAACCCTCTGGTTTCCTCTCTCTCACCGAAAAAACCCTCTGGTTTCCTCTCTCAAGTGGATGAATGGACGTGGGTGACGGAATTTTGACATCTGGCTAGTATTTGACTTGCGAGCCTTCCACCACCATCACTTCCTCTTCTGACATCAGCGTTTTACTCTATCCGTTACTTTTAGCTGACATAGCACACTTCCCCTTAAAAAGTTTGTCAGTTTACATGTACTAGTCTAGTCAATACCTTATCTGGGCTGAGGTGTGCACGATACATCCCTAGGCCTTGTCAGTCTTTCTTTATGGGAATATTAATCTTCACACGAACATTCTTCTCATTTTTTGGTGATCGTACTTGTTCCCCTTGATGATATCTGTTTCCTCCATCCATCTGCACTTGATTCCGGGTTCTTTTCATCATCTATAAGGCTTATTGACACCTTGTACTTTTTTATCCTTTCCTTGGTTTTTGTACTTGTGATATATTTCCAGAGCCCTAATGGATAGTTTGTCTGACGTGTCTGCATCATCCACCTTGGTCTGAGCTACCATCGAAGCAGAAATGCTCCACGCGGACTCTTGAACTTTGAGAGGGTGACATTTTAAAATTGGACATGCTCATATCTCTCCATCATTCCATCCAGCAAGTGCCCATTAGGGTGGTTCTCTTGAATTCCCTCGTCGTAAATAGAGACAACACCCTATGAAAACCATCCCGCCTCCCCCTGATATTAACCTAGTAGCATAACCCTTCTAGATAGAATTCCAGCCTTAAGAATCGAGCTCTAGTCCGACGTTGGCACTTTCTTGATATCGATGACTCCCAAATGAGAACCTCGCTGGGCATCAAATGGAAATCCTTGTTAAGATATATTCCTACTATAGTCAGACTAATGAAGAATTGTTACAATCTTCACTTTCTAAGTATGGAGGACTTAGAAACCATTCAATCTCTTCGATGGGTTAATGGCAAAAGTTTCTTATCCTTCCATAATTAGTACATTGGTCCAATGTAAAGTTTGAAACGGGAACTAAACTCAAAACGGGATCTCTGGCCAAAAAACCTCTAAAAAACAGTTCTAAAAACGAAAACTGTTGACGCTGGAATAACACTTTTTTTTAGGGTAAATTTTGAACATGTTTTGAAAATGGTAGTGAAAACCAATTTTTTGTGCAAAAATTGTCCAAAAAACACTCTCAAAACTAAAAGTGTTGACGTTTGAATAACACTTTTCTTTTTTTCAAGGGTAATATTTCAACATTTCGAAATAATGACGTAAAATATTTTAATGGGAAAAAATAAAAATAAAAGATTAAAAAAAAAACAAACATAACTAG
>APFE030247402.1:1463-40689 GCA_000404065.3 Pinus taeda | reverse complement strand
CTCTTAAAAACTCACCTTGGGTCACTTCTGGACGCTTCTAGAAGGAATATTATGCTGGCAAGTCCGCTCCACCTTGGTTCATCCATTCCATAACTAAGGGAGCTAAATCCATGATATGAGGTGCTTATCCCATTGAAGGAGGAACTTATCCCTTCAATGGTGGACCTGCAACTTCCTCCATTTGCACTATAAATTCAGGCATTGGGCTGGTTGTAGGGGAGGTTGAAAGCTGAAGATTCTTGAGGGTAAATGCTGCTGGAAATTAGACTTCATTTTTGAGCTTGTGAGAGGAGAGATCACATACCTTTCATTTCATTTGGGAAGTGAGTGAGGCTTGTCAAAGTAGAGGAGACTCCTGCTGGACCCTGGAAAGAGCTTGTGCAACATCAAGGCAAAGGTTGTAAGGTTCTTTTATTCATAAAGTTAATACATTCAAGTTTGTTTTTCTCAATGAACTGTCTCTAATGGTTTATTTTATGAGCTCCTTGATCTTCATAATGAACATGTTTTATTATAGTATCTATGCAAGTGTTCTTTGTTGTGTGTTTGTTTGTGTATGCAGGTTATTAAAAGGGAACTGCTTGAAGCTGTTGGAACAAAGCTGCCACAAACAAGCATTGGATCGAGGTAGGGTGTATTACACCTCTTAGTTTTCATTTATGAATTGAAACATGTTTAGAGAAAAGCAGATTTGCTTGTGCTGCTTGTTGCTAGATATCATTTGATACTAGGGAGATCGGTCTTGTCCGCAAGAATGATTTATCCGGCCAATAGCTACCAATGAACTCAACTTTCTTGGCTGCTAGTGACACTGAGATGATGAGATAGAGGAGAATCTTCGAATTATCTGAGTTAAGGAGGGAGACAACTTCCTATAATCTCTCTTACTTGTCTACTTTGAGTCCCTACACTCAAGTCAACTCAAAACTACTCCCATTTCCTTCATTTAACACACATTAGTCCATAGGACATAATAACTCACTTTTACTCTTCTCAATAAGAAAAATGTAATAAAATATGTAAAAAAATGTGAGAAAAGGCAATTTAATAAGCTATAGAGTGGCATTGTGACCCATATAGTTTACCAATTGATGATCCTCATCAATCACGGCAAAGCATGTTATGATATGTTTATTGTGTTGGCTTAGTGATTCGGGATGGATTATGGTAAAGCCCTATTCCTATTGACGAGGGTGAGGTGGTTTAGCCTCGGTATGCCCTGGTAGGTTCTTTTGGTTTGAGTCCCACATTCATGCGTAGAACATGGCACAGGGGTGAATGGTTGAAGAGATATTTGGCTCAGCCATTCTATGCCTGGTGGAACGTAGAAGTCCCATCCGGGGTTTGGCTTTTGCATCATTAATGAAAGGTTATTTCTCCTTGTATTCCTATGAGATTTTGATGGATTATATGTGGTCTATATGGATTTACTTGTATGAGTATTTATTTTGTTATTATGATGGTTATATGTGTAGTTTATGAAAAAAACTATGTATGTTTCTCTGCATGCTTTTACTTGTAAATGAATGGATAATGTATTTATGGCATAATAGATGGTAATGCAGAAAATGACATGAGGATACAATGATTCTTAGCAATTCTCATGTAAGTACAATATTCCTATGTTTAATTATGTTGGTTACACCTGTAGATTACATTCTTGCAACATGTTTGAGGAAATCCCTGCCACTGCTAATAAGGGTTTGCTTAAGGTATTGTTTAACTTATTGCTTTTACATCATTGTTTCCTTGTTCTTTTACTACTCCTAAGCTATGGTTCCATTATGGGTAGTGACCTGGGCTCTGGGCCTAAAAAAGTGGCTCAAATCCTGGGAATTTTGGCATAACACTGGTAAATTGGGTCTCTAAACGCTGGCAAGCAAGCCTATGAGAGCGACTTTGGGTTTCTAGACGCTCTTATGTCTATAGCATGAGAGAAACTAAGGCTTAATATGTCAAGAATATCAGTGGGGCCCAAGGACAACATGAATGAGGGGATGACATATCTCCTTAGAGTTCTGTTGTTGATGTGGATAGGTTGGTTAATGTGTTATGTCGATTCCACTTCCTTAAGGTCACATACGAGGTCGAATCCAATCATAGTAGCCTCTCGTCGCATGTTTACCCTAGTTGGTTGGTTATTTGGGTAGATGTGTGAAGAGGGAATTACATAGTGGTATCAGAGCATCGTTCACCCCTTGGATTGGATGCGCAGTGTGTGTTGGTCATGGATGCATGTTAGTTGTTGTGTGTCTCCTACACTTGCATTCCATGTGCTTGTTGCATTTGCTTGATGTTGATCATGATAGTAGTAAGGTTTTCATGAGGAACTTGATGATTTATTTTTTGGAATGCATCATCATGGGTATATGACTGGTTGCATGTGGTTATATGTCACCTACATGTTGATTATATGCCGCTTGACTACATCATTGTATGTCAGGTGCATTCTTGATTTTTTTATTACATGTATCAGTCTTGTATGATGGTTACAAGTATGGATCACTTATTCTCGACTACATGTGTTTATGTGTATGTGTAGTTGATTAGGAATTTCTTATGCATGTTGATGGTTTCATGTGGCAATGTGTACAATGGAGTAATGGATATTGTCATCCATGAGGTCATAGCATGCATGGTTGATATGGCCTTGCATTAATGAATGGAACCTAACTAGAATGAAGTTTATGTGTTGATGCATTTATTTGCGTATGTTATGTTATTATGTCTCTGTTATACATGTATCACGCTGATTTTTTATCTTGTAGACAAGGTTTCCTCCCCAAATTATAATAAGCTATGTTGATTTATTTGATTTGGTTTATCTGCCATACTATGCATTTCAGGAAAGAGACCAAATGGCTAGCAAGGTGGTAGACTACATAGAATCTCCCTATGGATCAAATGGGCAGCGTGGTGTGGTGAAATCTTCTGATTTAGAAGACACATTGAGAAGCATGAAGGAAGAAATAAGGAGTTGTAAGCCTGACAATGACAGGATCATACAGGCACAAGAGAAACAAGTAGAGGTTAATGCTATACTTCTCCAGAGCTTTTCAGACTTGTAGCGACAAGGGCTACTTCGTATCAACCATGGAAATGAGGATAAAACTAATGGGGCATATGGCAGTAGGTCTCCTAGTAGACATAGGTCGATAGATGAAGTGTACATGACCAAGTTTCTAGAGCTATTGAGGTATGTACCACATCTTATTGATGAGAAGGCTAAAGTTAAATAGTTTTTTAGTGGTTTTCCATTAGCATTTAGAGATCGGATATAGTATGATGAGCCTCGGTCAATTGAGGAATTTATTGGGAAACTGAAGCATTTCTATGAACAACCAAAGCATAAGAACAAATCTCAACAAGGTTGGAAGGGAAAAGACAAAGGTAAAGGTAAATGGTAGCCTAAGAGGACAAGGCATCAAAATGTAGATGATAAAGAGAATGAGGCACTGCAAAAAATATTTAATGCAACTAAACAGGGACATGGGTCGCAGCAACAACATAGAGGTGATGGTAATGGTCGGTTGAAGTGTTGGACATGCGGCAAGGAGCACCTTAAGAGATAATTTCCACAAAATCAGGGTGGTAGGCCTAAAATATACAGTGCACAGGAGGTGCAGAATGTTATAGATGTGGGACAAAGTATTCCTCGTATTTTATGCAGTCGTGGACAACATACATGCAAAGCATCAGGCATCTATCATTGAGATAGATGGTAAGCTTTATGACCAAATTATTTCTATTTTTATTGAACTCGGATCTAATTATGGAGTCCTGACTTGGTGGATAAGTGTGGTTTGAGTAAGGAATTTCTTGCAGAGTCTTGGTTAGTGCAGTTGGCTACAAGTATGAAGAAGTGAGTCTATCATTAGGTAAGAGCTTGTGCATTTGATTTGAATGGTATGCCTACTACAAAAAAACTAAATGTACTACTATTGGGATCATAAAATATGTTGTTTGGCATGGATTGGTTGTATCTTCATAGAACCAAGGTAGACTACTATGAAAAATCCATTAAGTGTGTTGATGACAATGGGGAACCAAGACTCTTGTAGGGTAAGAAGAAAGCTACATCAGTTAGGATGGTGACAACTATGCAAGAAAAGCGTAGTCATAGGAAAGGGTGTATGTTATTTACAGTGCACATTTCTAGTGACACGGGTAAGGAGGTTGAGGATGCAGATGTGTTGGGAAGGTACCTAGTTTTGTAGTAGTTTCAAGATGTATTTCTTAAGGACATTATAGAGTTTCCACCTCACAGGGAGGTAGACTTTTCTATTGAGTTAGTGCCAAGGGAAACTCCAACATCAAAAGTACCTTATATGATGTGTACGCCTAAGTTGGTTGAGTTAAGGCTACAGTTGAAGAAAATGTTGGACAAGGGATACATTAGGTGAAGTGTATCACCTTGGGGTGCACCAGTATTGTTTGTGAAGAAGAAAGATGGTACACTCAAATTATGCATTGACTACAGGCAGTTGAACAAAGTAACCATCAAGAACATGTATCATTTACCGAGGATTGATGATTTGCTCGATCAACTAAAGGGAGCAACAATGTTCTCCAAGATCAACTTGAGATCAGGATACCATCAGGTACGCATCAAAGAAGAGGACATTTACAAGACCGCATTCAAGACCAGGTATGGGAATTATAAGTTTGTTGTAGTTCCATTTGGCTTAACTAATGCTCCAGCTACATTTATGTGCTTTATGAATAGTGTGTTTCATCTATATTTGGATAAGTTTGTTATTGTGTTCATTGATGATATATTGGTATATTCTAAAAATGAGGAAGAGCATGCTGAGCATTTAGCAGTAGTGTTGAGGTTGTTGAGGGAGCATCTGTTGTATGCTAAGATCAACAAGTGTAGTTTCTTTCAGACTGAGGTACATTACTTGGGGCATGTTGTCTCTAAGGAGGGCATTATAGTAGATCCATAAAAGATAAGAGCCATCATGGTGTGGGTAGCTCCTAAGAGTGTGGATGAGGTGAGATATTTCATGGGATGGCAAGCTATTATAATAGGTTCATCAAGAACTTCTCACAGATTGCTTATGCTATCACATCATTGTAGAGGAAAGGTAAGAAGTTTGAATGGATAGAGGAATGTGAGGCTAGTTTTAAGCAGCTTAAGTAGTTGTTGACACATGCACCAGTACTACAGATTGCAAATCCAGACAAAGAGTTTGTAGTATGCACAGATGCTTGCAAGAGAGGACTTGGTCGAGTCCTTATGCAGGATGGATGGGTGGTATGTTATGAGTACCAGAAACTAAATGAGTAAGAGAATAACTACCCAACACATGATCTTGAGTTAGCAGTGATCATACATGCATTGAAGATGTGGATACACTGTATTCTTGGTAGGAGGTTTGTACTAATGAGTGATCATATTGGGTTGAGGTATTTGTTTGACAAACCAAATTTGAATGCCTAATAGGCTAGATGGTTGGCCATGATCAGTGAGTTTCATTTCGAGATTAGGCACATCGATGGAAAGGAGAACAGAGTGGCAGATGCTCTCAACAGGTGGGTACAGGTAAATCGCTTGGAAACTATGAGCTCCTATGGGATAGACTTACAAGATAGGATCTTGCATGCAGATCAGCAACATGTCAGGCATATGGAGATTGTGCATAGGTTGCAGCAGAGTGCGAGTATAGGTACAGGCGATACTACAGGTACGGGTACATGTAGTGGTACAGGTACAAGTGGCAGTATAGGTACATGCATAGGTACAAGTACAGGTACAGGTGCAAGTGCATAAGGTCCTTACAACAAATTGATTGGTCATATTTAAAGACAAGATACATGTTCCAGATAGCAGCAAGCTCAAGAAGGTGATATTGAGAGAATTCCATGTGAAACCATATTCAAGCCACCCACATTATTAGAAGACACTGACAATAGTGAGGATATTTTACTATTGGTTGAATCTGAAGCGGGATGTAGTAGAGTTTGTGGATAGGTGTTTTTATTATCAATGAGTGAAGGTAGAGTGCAAACATCTAGGTGGGCTCCTATAGTCGATTGTGATTCCAGAGTGGAAATGGGAGGTCTTTTCCATGGACTTCATCACAGGGTTGCTGAAGACAGTTAAGCAATGTGACTCCATCATGGTTTTTGTGGACAAGTTAATGAAGGTTGAACACTTCATTCTAGTGAAGTATACATTCTTAGCTAGTGATGTGGCACAAGTATTCGTTAAAAATGTGGTTAGACTACATGGTGTTCCAAATAAGATTGTGTCATACAGGGATGTGAAGTTCACTTCCAAGTTTTGGAAGGAGTTATTTACAGGTTTTGGCACAAAGTTGGCCTTCAACATGACTTATCATCCATAGACAGATGGACAAACAAAGAGGGTCAACGAGGTATTTGAGGACATGTTGAGGATGTATGCGATGCATCAACATTGGAAGTGGGAAGGTTATCTTCCCTTGGTAGAGTTCGCATACAACAACAGTTATCAGGAATCACTGAGGATGAGTCCTTTCGAGGCATTGTATGGCCGGAGTTGCAATACTCCCATCAGTTGCAGTGATCTGGTTAACAGGGTGTTGATTGGAGCAAATATTATGAGAAAACATTTTTTGGCATAAATCACATGATATTTCATTTGTCGACGCATTTCGAACCAACCAGTGTGGTTCATCGTTAGGACAAGTTGAAGAATCAGATCTAGGTTGCATGTTAAATAGTCAAAGAAGAACATCCAACGGCTATATTTGACCAGGCAACGGTTGTATTGAACTAGTAGGCTAGACCGGCTAACGGCTATATTTGACTAGGAAACAGCTAGTCGGACTGGACCAAGGGATAGGGATAGGAGAGCATAACTATATTTAATTAAAAATTAATCAATAGGAATTAATCACATATATTTAAGTAAGATAAATAAATATTTAGTTAGTTAATTGAAAGTTAGTTAAGTATCAAATAAAACTAGGTAATATATTAAATAAATAAATAAGTTAAAGTTACAGATTTAAATAATTATTAAATCAATAGTAAGTTAGTTATACTATTATTAAATTAAAAGAGGTTTAAATTTATATATAATTAATAGTTAATGGGAAGTTAGTTTAAAACAATGTAAATAAGGTAACATATGAAATATACATAAAAGTTATATAATTAAAAGTTATGTAATTAAATATTTCATATTTATTTAATATTTATTTAAATTTAGTTAATTAATAAAAATTAAATTCAAATTGTAAGTTAGTATTAGTTATACTTTTATTACATAACACTTAATTGTTTGTTAGATCTATTAATTGATCTTAATTTGCAAGCTATTAAATAGAATTATTTAGTCTTATATAATAAGAATAATTCTTTTATATTATAATTTTTGAATAAATTATTAGAATATTCTCATCTCTTTCTAATATTCTTAATTTTAAAATATCAATAATAAGTTAAAATAAAACTATTAATATTTTAATTTAAGCCTAAATGTAGATTGAATTTCAATATCAAAATAATTATTTTTCTTTTTTATAATTAAGTTAAATTTAGTATATAAATAATTGTTTAAAATAAATTTAAATAATAAAGCCATCTATTTGGAACAATTTTTTTTTCGCTATTTAAATATCTTATACTATATAAACTAACCCACTAGAAGAGGATTATCAAGGAAGAATACCAAAGAGGATCAAAGAACTATGGAAAAAGAACGCGAGTTAAAGGATAACAAGGGGAAACTTTATTTATAAGAAAACTAGAACAAGCTATTAAAAGAGGGAGAGGAGGAAGGGAAGGAAATGACTAGGAAGCAAGGGCTAGGACCCAACAACTATTGATCTTCCAACCATCCTCTCTATTGAGAGTTCCATCACCGAAAATTTAGGGAAGCCCTTGAGATTGAGGTTTTTTTTCAATCTCCAGGGATTCCCTAAATTTTCGGTGATGGAACTCTCAATGGGGAGGATGGTTGGAAGATCAGTAGTTGTTGGGTCCCAGTTCTCACTCCCTAGTTGTGTCCCTCCCTTCCTCCCCTCCCTCTTTTAATAGCTTGTTCTAGTTTTCTTATAAAGAAAATTTCCCCTTGTTATCCTTTAACCTGCTCTCTTTTGCCATAGTTCTTTGATCCTCTTTGGTATTCTTCCTTGATAATCCTCTTCTAGTAGGTTAGTTTATATAGTATAAGATATTTAAATAGCAAAAAAAAAAAATTGTTCCAATAGATGGCTTTATTATTTAAATTTATTTTAAACAATTATTTGTATACAAAATTTAACTTAATTATAAAAAAGAACAATAATTATTTTGATAGTGAAATTCAATTTACATTTAGGCTTAAATTAAAATGATTATATGTTTATAACTTATTAATTTATATTTTTAAAAATTATAAATATTAGAAAGTATGAGAAATTCCTAATGAATTTATTCCAAAATTCAAAATATAAAAAGAATTATTGCTTTTAATATAAGACTAAGTTAATTTATTTTAATAGCTTTATTAATAAGATCGCATTAATAGATGTAACAACAATCGGTTGATATGGTAATAAATATAACAATACTAACTTACAAATTAGAATTTTAATTTTTATAAATTAACAAAATATTTACAATAAATATGAAAATATTTAATTAATAACTTTATGTTTTATTTAATGTAAATTCATTATGTTACATATACATATGTTAAACTAACTTCCCATTAACTATTTAATTATATATTAAATTTAAACCCTTAATTTATAATAGTATAACTAACTTATTATTGATTTAATAATATTTAAATTTGTAACTTTAACTTATTTATTTATTTTAATATATTACCTATTTTTATTTGATACTTAACTAACTTTCAATTAACTAAATAAATATTTATTTATCTTACTTAAATATATGTGATTAATTCCTATTGATTAATTTTTAATTAAATATAGTTATGCTCTCCTATCCTTGTCCCTTGGTCCAGTCCGACTAGCTGTTTCCCAGTCAAATATAGTCGTTAGCCAGTCTAGCCTACCAGTTCAATATAGTCATTGCCTAGTCAAATATAGTCGTTGGATGTTCTGCTCTGACTATTTAACATGTAGCCTAGATCTGATTCTTCAACTTGTCCTGATGATGAACCACACTGGTTGGTTCGAAACACGTCGAAAAATGAAATATCATGTGATTTACGCCGAAAAACATTTTCTCATAAACTTGATATGGATCACAGAAGCCTCAATTCAAAAATGGAGCAAAGATGTTGGAATACATGGAATAGGAAATGAAAGTGATTAAGAAGAATCTAAAGGCATCATAGGATAGGTAGAAAAGCTATGCAAATTGGAACAAGTTGTTCAAGGAGTTCTAGGTTGGGGAACAAGTGTATTCGCGCATCAAGCCGAAGAAGAGATCCTTGCGGATTGGATCATGTCCAAGCTAGCACCACAATTTTGTGTACCCTTCAATATCATTAAGAGGATTGGGCCAGTAGCCTATCAACTTGCACTGCCTTCAACAGTGAAATTCCATGATGTTTTCCATGTATCATTACTTAAGGAGTATGTTAAAGATGTTGATCATGTGATTGATTGGTCTGTATTACACGTGGAACCAGATGGAAAATTCTAGCCTCAACCTTAGTGTATATTGTAGAAAAAGGTGCTCATTCTCTAGAACCAAGAAATCGAGCAAGTTAAAGTGTAGTGGAAGAACTTTGGGCTTGATGAAGCTACATGGGAGATGACAGATCAGATGCGGCCTATGTATCCTTCTTTATTTGTCGATTGAGGCAAAGCAATTTTGGTGTGGTTTTTGGGATATGATGTGGTATATGTTTTGATGATGTTGATATATGTACATATGTATATGAATGTAAATATTGCCATGAGATTTGTTATAAATATCCAATAAGTAGTATGGGTGTCATATCATTATTTTGTCATGTTGTTTTGATGTTGGTTTTCTTTTTAGCAGGGTGATCATTGTAAATATTGCATCGAGCTATGTTATAAAGCTCCATGGGTAGTCTGTTTCCTTTTTAGCATTTTTGTTGAGGTCTTTGTGTGGTCTAACACCGAGGATGGTGTTCCCCAAGGGGAAGGGTTTTGTAACAGCCCTAGTGAAAATTGCATGTAATAAAAGTAAATAAAGGAAAAATAATAGCCATGGTTGATGGGACACTTATTCCAAGCTGAATGTTGGGAAAGATATCCTAGGGGGTGTTCATTTGGTTTATTATGGCTAAGGAAATTGGAAAAGGCAATGGCAAAAGATTTGGGAAGGCAAAATGGAATTTTTGGCACAATTATTTATGAAAATAATGGAAATTAGGAGAAAAGGGGGTGAAAGGTCACATGTTGCATGTGGGGAAGAAATTGAAGGAAAATAATGGAAAAGAAGAAATTAGAGGCCTCATTCATAAAAAGGCTTCTGAGGATCATTTGGTAGCCTTTTGTCAGTTGACTTTTGTAGCTCTCTCATTCTCCTCTCTCTCTCTCTCTCACTCTTGGACACTTAAAGTTGCCTTGGAGAATTTTTACATTGTATCAAGAAAGGAAAAGAAGGCAAGAGGAAGCAAATATCAAGCAGGGAAAGGAAGGATCAAGCAGCTACAACAGGATTCAATGTAGGTATCGATTTTCATGTGTATTTTCCTTGCTAGATTTGGAATGCATGATATTGCATGTGTTTCTTTTTTGTTGTGGCATGGATAGTCATGGTGTGATGGGGTTCTCATGTTTGGTTGAGTTGGATTGTCAGATGGATTCGAATCTAAGTGAGGTGGATATTTGAAATGGTAGAACACATGGCCTAGTAACCCCTGAACCAGACAATGGGTTGTGGTAAATCTATATTTTGTGTTTCCTTACATGGCCTAGGAATCCTTGTTGGTGAATGATACGATATACAATAAAGCCAAGAGGTGGTTTGATCTCCATTGGGATTAGTAATCTCAGGTTTTGTATATGTGTTAAATCCTGGAGAGTGGGTCTCAGTTTAGGGCCTAGTGATCTAGGTTTGGATTGCTGTAAATCCTAATAGACTAAGAGACAGGAAAATTCCTCACAGTGTAGTTGGAGAAATCAGTTGGCATCCATGCTTGTTTGGCTTAGTCAGATGGAGATCACGGTAAAGGTTGTTATGGTATGTTTATTATGTTGGCCTAGTGATCTGTGATGGATTACGGTAAATCCTGGTTTCTATTGATGAGGTGAGGTGGTTTAGCCTTGGTATGACCTGGTTGGTTCTTTTGGTTTGAGTCCCACATTCATGCTTCGAATATGGCACGAGGGTGAATGGTTGAAGAGAGATTTGGCTCAGCCATTCTATGGTCAAGTGGAATGTGGAAGTCCCATCCCGAGTTTGGTTTTTGCATCATTAATGAAAGGTTATTTATCCTTGTATTTATATGAGAATTTTGATGGATTATATGTGGTCTATCTGGATGTACTTTCATGAGTATTTATGTTGTCATTATGCTAGTTATATGTGTGTTTTATGACAAAAACTATGTATGTCTCTCAGCATGTTTTTACTTGTAAATGAATGGATAATGTATCTATGGCCTAATAGATCGTAATGCAATAAATTACATGAGGGAACAATGGTTCTTAGTGATTCTCAGATAAGTACAAGATCCCTATATTTAATTTTGTTGGTTACACCTGTAGATTACATGCTTGCGACATGTTTGAAGAAATGTCTATCATGGCTAGTATGGGTTTGATTAAGGTATTATTTAACTTATTGCTTTTGCATCATTGTTTCCATATTATTTTACTACTCCTAAGTTATTATTCCATTCTGGGCAGTGACTTTGGCTCCGGGCCTGAAAAACTGGCTAAAATCCTGGGGACACTGGCATAACACTCGTAAATTGGGTCTCTGGACACTAGAAGGCAAGCCTGTGAGAGTGAATTTGAGTTTTTGGACACTCTCATGCCTATAGAATGAGAGTGATTGAGGCTTAACATGTCGAGAACATCAGTGGGACCCAAGGACAGGATGTCTGAGTGGCTGACATGTCTCCTGAGGGTTCAATTGCTGATGTGGATAGGTTGTTTGATGTTTTCTATCGATTCCACTTCCTTAAGGTGACATAGGAGGTAAAATCCAATCATAGTAACCTCTCGTCACATGTTTACCCCAGTTGGATGGTTACTTGGGTTGATGTGTGAGGAGGGTGTTACATTGTTCGTCAGTTGAGAACCAAAGGAGTTAAGTTTAGAGTCGGTCTCTATACCAGGGTTGTTTTGATGTAATATGTGATTCATATTCCAATATGTAACTACCTCGCAACATTATTGTAATGGGTTTAGTTGTTTATTATACCGGTTTGTTATAGATGGATTATGGTCAGGTTTTTGATGCTTTTTAATGTTATCATGGATGGATGGAGAATCTGGTAAATTGGCTTATGTAACTCTAGATGTTTTTCCTTTCCTGATAATATATATGTGAGTTTTTGTTGGAGAAACCACTAAGTATTTTTTTAATATAAACTTTTGTTTTGAGAATTCATTGTGGTCTTTTTTATGCATATCTATGTTCAGACTTTGTTTTAATATCACATTTGTGTGGATGTATTGCATTAAACAATGGTTTATTTTTTCTTCTATTGATGGTTTATAATGATGCAATTAGTTTATACTTTTTATAATTAATCCCAATTATTATCCTATTAATGTGTTTTGGAATAGTGGTTTATGGCAATGATATGGTCTGGTATGGACCCATGTATTGTGTTTGTTAGGTTTGTCTGAATGAGCATGAAGTTTTGCTTAAATAACAAGGTTTAAATGGTCGGTCAGGGTTGTATGTTAGTCGTAGTTGCATGGTATTCATGAATCTACTAGAGTCTAGGGTCGACTCAGATTTTTCCATATGGATGAAATGTCAGAGGTTTCATACCACACATGAACATTACGGGCTTGTGTTGTGGGTTGAATAAGCAATTTTCGAAACTAATCGTAGTAACAACGAGATATTGTAGTATGTGTCAGTTAGGAGTAGTGCATCATAGCCACAAGACAATCCTATTAGACTACAGAAACATGGTTTTGACAGTCACCTATTAGCGTCTTAGGTGAGACTTCACTCACTTCGTGGGTGTTGTCGAAAGGGCCAATGTTAAGCGAGTCTTTGTTGGTCAATGTGTCACAAATCTCAGGTCTATTAGTATCCAGCATTCCAAAAAATAGTTATGATGTTGGGACTTGGATAGATGTGTGATAGGATTGTCTCTTAGGGATGTAGAAACCATGGAATCCTACCAAAAAGGAGATCACCTACTGGCTACGCGAAAAGAGAATGAGTTCCCTATGAAATAAATAGGAGACAAGGGTTAGAGCATGGAGAAATGGTTGCAGAAATATATGAATACATATTTTCATGAGGCCTTCTTTGTATAATTTTGTAACATTTTTATGGAGTGGGTCAAAAGGTTTAAGGAAAATAGCTCTGCGTATTGATATGACGAGCCAAGGAGGTGGATGTCAGAAGACGTACGTCATCTACTAGAGGTAACCAACAAGACTTCACATGTTGATTTTTGGTTTGAAAGTGTGTTAGAGGGATATATTGTTGAGCTTGCAGTGGAATCGATGGTCTCTTATATTGCAGTAGAGTGAAAATTTTGAAGGGGTCAAGAGGAATATTTAGAAGTTCATTACCATTGTTGATAAAAATGCTACTGTATGACCATGATGTTTTGCCTCTAGAGTCAGACACCATGAGTAGCTAGAAAACCCGTGCAGACGAGGAAGTGGGGGAGACATGAGATATGGTATGAAGAGTGGAAGAGGGATAGAAGAAAATAGACTATGGTAGAGGCTACCAGTGGGTCTAGAATTGCACACAATAAGAGAACGAGAAAGGATGGAGCATAAGAGCTACAATGATGGCACATTAAGGAGTGGCATAAGATATCGACGGGGTGACACAGGAGGAAGCCAGTCAATGTTGTTTCCTTCTGAAAGAAGGATCCAAAGGGAGGGGCTAGGAGAGGTCATTGTAGGACATAGAGTAGTGCTATCGACTAGAATTATAAAGGGATGCATTTCGACACACCACATACAAAGGTAGGAAAAAGGGACCAGTTGAGTCAAAAAACTACATAGGACTTAGAAATTGGAGCTGCAAGATCATCATATCCAGGGTTGAACCCACCACCCCATGCACATCTACAAATCAGGAGGTAAGCACTCAATGTACTAATTCAACTAACATAGGAGGTAATCATTGTGAGGGGGGAGGAGATAATAATAGTAGTGAAGTTGGTCTAGTTGGAGGTGGGGCAACACAAAGTATTCAAATTCAGGGTGGTGTGAACATAGGTGTGTAGTATTCTAGTAGTAAAATGAGCATGGGAGGGAGTAAATCATCAAGGATTACTACGCATACTACCATCGCATGCATAGATTTGAGTATGCCCATGTTTCACGGTGTTGGGACCGAAGACTTAGAACAACATATGTTTGTGTGTGAGGCTATTTGGATAGCTAAGTAGGAACAACATATGTTTGTGTGTGATGCTATTTGGATAACTAAGTAGGTCCAATATTGGACAACCAAGATTACACAGTTGGAATCCCTGCTCAGGGATAACACACTAACATGGTACATGAAGTTCAAAATCATGACGCCAACAAGACAAAATAAGACTCTCGTGGATATTAAGCATGTGATAATTGGGGAATTTTAGAGGCCCAAGTCAAAATCCCAATGCATCACAAAACTCAAGGAGATCAAGAAGAGTCCAAGAGAAACAGTATAGTACTTTGACTAGAGGTTTAATGTGTTGAAGAACGTGATGAAGTTAGAAATTCCATATGCACAACATAAGCAATGGTTCATTGTAGAGCTACTACCTCACATTAGAATACCATTGATGCAACAGAGGCTTGGTATGTAGTTGTAGGCTCTAGAGCTAGCGTTGAAGTTAGAAGCCTCACTGACAGACAGGAGTTAGAACAATGGTTTGGTGCATGTGTAGTCCTAGTTGGCTATGCTAGCTTCTCAAATCCAAGATTTGTCCAAGGGGGAGGAAAAGCGAGAATAAGTGTGGTCTACCATTTGTCGAATGGAGGGTCACTATAGGAATGAATGTAAAATGTTGATGGATTATATGGTGACTGGCACAATGAAAACCCTTATGTAGGGCAGGGGAATGTGGTGTGAAATTTGGAGGGTATGTGGCCATATATCATCCAGCTGCACGATGATGCAAAAATATGAGGCCACAACCCAAACATTATTTTGAAACTTTTGTAAGTCTATGGGGCGTGATATTCATCACTGTCACACAATGGAGCTAATGCATGAACATAAATTTGATATCTTTAGAGTGTAGGGGCCTAAAGGGACGGAATTCATGACAAATGGATGTAACCATCCCTAGTACAATCCAGGCATACAATATAATTAACAAGGGAAAGGATGAGTTATGGTGACTAGAGGAATTAGAGGACTTGGTAGGGGAAAAGGAGGATTTGGTCAAGGGTAGAGCACCACACATTGTTACAACTGCAGGTAGAAGGGACATTTCGATTGGGATTGCACCAATCCATGTTGCACATATATTTATTGCAAGTCATTAGATAATCTGACAAAAAAAGTTCTCATTTGATTCCCATATGGTAAGAAAAGAAGGGGCCCAATGTCTAGATGATAGTTATTGAGCTACATATAAATCATCAATAGGTGGGCACAATAAAAAAAGGAGGTGCCAAGACAAGAGCTAACATTCTGAGACCTTAGACACTGCAACTGTAACACCCTCCTCCCACATTTACCCAAGCTAACTAGTCTACTAGGGTAAACATGTGACGAATAGTTACTATGATATAATTCAACTCCCCAAGTATAGTTAAGGAAGTGGAATCGACAAAACAAAACCAAACTAAACTTTCTCGGGAGCTACAGAATCTTCAAGAACCAACCAACCCCTCCAAGTGTCCAACCCCTAAGAGAACTTATTTTTCACTGAGATAGACCCCTAGTCACTCCCATGACAAGCCTTTCGTGCAACTGAGACCCTCCATTCGCTCTCACACCAAGGCCTCGATGTGACTGTGGCATTTTTTAGGTAGTTCTGTGCTAGAGACCTCGAATTCTAAGCCACTTTTGAAGGGCCAGGACTCATGTCTCTACCCAGAACTTCATGAAACTTATATAAATGATAAATACTAAGATGAAAAGGCCTCTAATGAAAAAATTGAACAAGGACCTGACCTGCCAAGGCCTAGCCATGACATACATTCTATCAAACACATCATGAGCATGTAACCTATAGCCCCTAACAACAAATCTGAATATAAGAACTTCATACATATCTAAGTCGTCAAGAAGGTTTGATGCCCTATCATAATAGTTGCAATATCATCTATTAGGTCATACATTAATTTAATAATAAAAACATGATGAGAACCATGATTAATATCTGTCATAAAACCATGCTTATAGCCAACATATACTCAGCAGAATAACAATGATAGAACAAAGATGATAACAACATAATAAAAAATAAAAAAATTACAAATAATACACAAGAGGAAAATAGATCTTATTAACATATGCAAAATGAAACCAAGCTAGGGACTTCCACGTACCACCCTGTTGTCTAAGAAATGCTCTTTGCAGAAAGAGATGATCCCTCTAGCCCAATGCAGGGGACTAGAAACCTACGTGACAATCTACTAGACACTTTCGTAAGTTACAATCGAAATAGGAGAAGAGGAAGATGTCCTACCTCGTTTTGATGCTATAATGTCCTCCTTTGTTGAAGACCTTGAATCGCTTGTGCCACGGGCTCGGTCCTACTACTCATAGTGTTTGAATGCTTTCATAAGAGATCAAGACACAAAAAAGCATACAAGTACAAATAGCATAATCGAAAGTAACATACTTAACAGATCAAGGAGCATGAAGATAAATGATGCATTAACATACACATTTATGGAAAATGAACCAGCAATTTTATATATTAATAGAATAAAGGAAGAATCATACAACCAAGATTTGATGTCAATAAGCTCTCCTTGAGTGAATGTCCAAGTTCAAGCTCAAGCTCTCCAAGCACTCATTCTCCAAGCCAAATGAGTATCATGTAGGCACAATCTCAACATAAGGGTGCAAATAGCAAAAGACTAACCATTTATGAATGGGAGAGGATATATATAGGAAGGGAAAGGGAGTTAGGATCTCTCCAAATATAGGAGAAGGCCCTCATCTCAAGGAGGTAGCTCATAGGGCTAAGACCAAAGGGCCAAGTTGAGAGAAATAAACCTCGTCCATGCCTAACAACCTCCATCTCGTCATTCTAGAAGCCTCTAGATCACGAATCTTCTGATCATCATGAGTATCAAAGCCAAAATCATGCTAGCATCGCAAGTCTACAATAGTGCAACTAGCAACCATCACGGATTCCTAGTGTTAGGGGAGCGATGATGCTAAAATTAGGGTTTTATAGCCCTTTATTCAGGGGAGGCTTTAAGGAATTTTTGCATCAGTGTTTTAGGGGGATCTGAGCTGCATATATGGATGAGTACATTGCATGATTTTCATGTTTCAGGAACCTCGAGATATGTCACAGGGAAGTGCGGGAGGTGTGACAAAATACTATGTAATAGATGCCCCCTAAAGCATGAAGGCAGAACAGGGAGTGATGGTTGATATGATTTATGATATATTGCAAGGACGAGAACAAACATTGCTAGAAGATCTGCAAATCAAGGACACATATACATATATATCTTATATCAAAACATGAATCCACAGTATGGACGAAGTCATCCAGATAGTAAGGACTATGAAAACTATCCATGGCATGGGCACAACCATCTGAATGAGAAGGATCATCATAAATGTAAAGTCCCACGGCATGGTCACAACCATCTGTGTAGAAGAAACATGTGTACAATCATGAACAATACATAACTCACGCATCTTGAGTCATATCATACAAAACTTAGAGTCTTGTGCTCCATCCCAACTCGATCAAAGTACGAATTCTAACATGCGAATGAATGTGTCGAAGTCGAACATGATAGAAAACTACCTGATTATCGCCCAATGATGTGGACTGTTAACATGCACAAGAAAAACCACCAATAATGACAATGGCCCTCAAGGTATGCAGTACAATCCATGAATGTGAAAAACGAAGTTGAAGTCGAACACTCATGGAATCATCTGATCGAAGGCCAATGATGAAAACCTATTGTTGTATGTGAAGAACTTGTCGTTAAGGCATGTAAGCTCTAAGGTTCTGAAAGAGAGTCTCTTTCATCTTCCTGGAAAATGAGTTGAAGTCAAAGGAAGTGGCCCGTCGAAGGAGGGTCGTGATGAGTCTCCCCTCATGGACATGAAACGAGGAATAAAGTGGAATGAAATGAATAGGATCCAAGACTGTAGCAAAGGGTCAGACAATGTATAGGTAATAGACTGTAGATAGGACTTCTCTTGAACATCGACGACATGAATCCAAAGTGTGGCATCATTTTACTCAGCATAAGACCAAGGGTCATGATGACGAAATGGAATAGTCAAATGAGAGGAAAAATGGATCACCCAAACCCGGGAGGACAAGTGACTGAGTGAGGATATCCCAAACCTAGCATGAGAAGTAGATGAGTGTCATGTTCAAGAGTGACATGCTGCCTATACAAAGGATGTTTCACTTTCATTTTCCCCACTATTTCTAGTGAGTACCCAAATTATTTGTTATCACAAGTTTGAAGGGTATAGCATATGCTTGTCATATAAGTTCATTCTTCGAATGAATCCATCCTAGTAAGTTTTACGAGTCCTGGGAAGGAAAAACTCAGTCTCATCATGGTGATGAGTCTTTCGTTGTAAAAATTTTAATGAGCTTGACGGAAGAATAACTCGGTATATTTTTCATACTTAAGAGAGCTTGAAAAATAGATGAAAAGAAAACTCCATCATGTCCCTTTTCGTAATTCGTCCCTCGATCCCGAAAAGGTAGAAAACAATATTTGAGAGAACCTCTTGACCATGTCGACCAAGGTGTACCTTTTTCGTAAATAGTCAATCTCAACCTGAAAATGGGTTAAACGTATACTGAGACAACGTCAAATCATTTAATTTAACAAGTTTGAAAAGACAAGTACTCTACGGCCTTTGCATGTTTCAAGAGTCAAAAAAGAGCTTAAATATGACTCCAGAGGGGTTCCTTTTTCATTTATTTTTAACGAGTGTGAAAAAAGAGATAAAATATAACTCATTAAATTAGTCAAGAATGATCATTGTATCTACCAAAAAGTACCTATAACTGCACAAAGATAACCACACATCACTGGTATCAAGAAAAATATTAAAATATTGGCAAAAATGAGTTTAAAACTTATAAATAGACTAAAATTAAAAACATTTTTACCATTCACGTTGAGTAAATTTGAGAGTGCATTTTTACCCCATTTTCTTCAATTGTTTAGGCAATCAATGTAGGAGATCCAGGGCATAATTTCACAAATCGTTAGTTGTAGGTAAGAGCTCTGCCTTTTCTCTTGCATTTCATTGTGTTTTCATGATTTTTCATTGATTTTTTGGTTGCCATAATGAAGGATTTCAATTTTTTTATAGCGGGGGCGATCATCGCGGGTTTGCTCATCAGACTTGTGATGGTCGCCCCTAAGCCAAAAGGATCTCGCGATGACATCGCAAGTTTAATAAAAACAGATGAGATTGTCTCAAGGTGGAAATTTTGAAGAGAAATCTTCCTCTTGGGGTGAAATTTTTTAGTTTTTATTTATAAAATCATTTAATTGATTTTTAATGGTTGTTTTGCAGGAGATTTGGACAACATGGTCACCGAATGGAAGGAGAGAGGCCATGAGGCAGAAGATCACTAAGATGCCCAAGATCTAGAATGCATGAATGATTTGACGAACTGTGGGCTATTGAAATTCTTTTGAACCACAGGACTCATAGCCCAAAATGAGCTGCTACACTACCTGAATAGTTTATGGGATATTGATTGGGAAATATTCATTATTGGAGACCAAGAAATGGAGCTGGAAGTAGCAGACATCTACTTCATTATTGGATTGTCTAGAAGAGGGGAAAGGGTTCAACTCTTTGGATCTCATCCTAGAGGTGAGAGCACCAGTTCCCTAATAAGGAGACATTGACCGGGTGTAGAAACGACAATGAGTGGGAAGGTGAAGATAATGACTGTCAACAATCTTCCCTTAAGGATGATTCTACACACCATGGTGTTTAGCAATGGAAAAGGTATGCATTTGCCATTTATTTCTTTGTCTTTTCCTTTGAATCATAACTCCTTTACATTCTAAAATGGTAATATGTTAAAGAATTATGGTAGAATTAAGGAGATTTGTGATTGATACAAAATAATTGATTATTGTCTTTTTCTATACGGAAAATGAAGGAAATGGAAAACCACTATTCGGGACGAAAAGACAAAGCAGAAGAAACTATTATCCCTTCCCCAGGAAGCCATATCCAAAGAAGGAGATCAAGATCAGAGCTCATAATCCAAGAGAAGAAAGGGAAAGCACAGCATCAATGCAAGAAGACAAAACAATAAACTGGAAATCAAAGATAGAGTGAATCCCTCAGGATCCTTTCATCCTGAGGGATCGTTGCTTCAGAACTTATCTGTACTCTTGATATATCCGCCTAGCCATTATAAAAAGGGACAATGCTTGTAGCCCAAGGGCCCATGTATTATCATTTTGTAGAACTTACTATTGTGCTATTACTTTGATCATCGACTCTTGTTGGTTAAAACAGAGTACGATTGCTTGTAAACTTTTTATACATGATTAATACATAAATCAGTTTCCATTCCATTCCTTCCTACTGAATTAGCCCGACAGTGCTTCACTGGCAGCTAAGGGCCCGGACCTCGTGGATCCACTTGCTATATGTACCATTATTTTACAATTCCAATTGTGTGATGGTTTGATTTAATTTTCATTTCCTTGAATCGCATTGCTTTACAGTTTCTTGTCTTTACAAGTTCTAATACTTTATGGAATCATTTTATTGCATAAGTTGTGATTGAATCGTGTTGTTGTTCCCTTCCTATCATAACGAGATTATTATCCTTTACCACTTATATCGTTATTCATTTCGATTATAAAACCTCTCAATTCATTACAAATTGTTGTTAATTTGCCTTTGTTGTTCATTTCCACTAAGATAACATTGTTGTTCATTTCCATTTAGCATTGTTGTTCATTTCTATTAAGTTAGCATTGTTGTTCATTCATACTAGATAGGTGTTATTTCTTTCCTGCAAGTATTTGGTTTTGCTTTTAAGTATTTTGCAAAGAGCGTTTTTACTACATTTATGTTAACAACATTAGTGATCTATCATTTCCAATTAATTGCTTTAGTGTGGAGTGTAAGATCAACAATTGTAAAGGACATTGGCTATCGTTGTCAAAGTTCTTAGATTATGGATCTTGTTTATATTTGGTTTCATTTATATCAGTTGACAGAAGAAAGAGTTATCACTACTACATCCTTGACTGATAAATTGCTATAGTTTTCTGAGTGAATGATTTAAGTTCCAGAGCATTAAGTTTCTTTTGATTTCAATTAGATTTTATTTCAAGCATCCGTTTACTCTTGTATTTAGCATTGTACTGCAAATTCGAAAATATTACTCTTGAAATAAATTGCCTTCCTCAGACTGAGTACACTCTTGAAATAAAAAATTGTACCTAGATTGATAATTAATGTAGGATAAATAAGAGTGTAAAAGACACTTTTTATACCTCAACATTTTGGCATCGTTGTTGGGGAGAGTGTAGCCATTTGTTTTTTTAGAAGAGTAGTGTGCATTTGATAAAGTGCTTGCTAGAAGAGAATTGGGTATTAAAAACGGAAGGTAAGAACCTGTGTACGGAGCATGTAACAGCCCTGCTCCCCCGCCCACTTTCCTGCAGATTTGTTGATTACTTCGGGTAGAAATAAGTATTTGAGTTGTGTGCATGACTAAGCAGAAAAAGCCTGAAAAGAATCCAAAACCACTACCCAAACCTGATAAAGCTAAGGGACTGGTGACCCTTGGCTGATCGACCTTTATAGATGATATCATCAAGAAAGCAAAATCTCATCCATCAGTGGGCCCTAGAAAAGTTGCTTCTAGACAACCTAATAGCTCCCTTCAGGCCACAGAATCACCATCTGTAGCCTTTGCTGAGGTATATAGCCAAACAGAAGAAACTAAGCAATATTTTCAAGAAATTGAAAATTCTCACCCAATTTCTTTACAAGAAGGGAACTCTAGTAATCCTTGTGAAGGAGGAGGAGAAACAGGGGAAATAGAAGAACCAAGATCCCCTCTTGGAGTAGTTCAAACACCAAGCAGCCCAGATAAGGGAAGTGTTGTCAAGATCATCCAAAACAAACCTGAAGAACCAAAATCCCCCTAGATAATAGTTCAACAAGGAACATTCATCATCCCAGACCAAGGAAGTGTTGTTAAGGCCATTCCTAATCCTTCTAGTCAGCCTAAGAATAACTCCCTAGAAATCCCAGAAGGATATTGGCACATATTTGATCAAATGGCCCAAAACCAACAAACACCTCAAACCTCCACACTGCAATATCATTGTAGATACTACAGTTAATGCACCTATGAAGGCCATTCCTCTCCAGCATATTCCTACATTCCATGGCCTAACATCAAAAGATCCAGATACATTTCTATTTGAATTCAATGTATTACACCAGGGGTATGACTATACCACCGATCCCCAAAAGCTAAAACTATTTCCCTCCACATTAAAAGAAGTGGTTTTACGATGGTTTATGGAGTTAGGTGGATGTGTTATAAATGATTGGGATCAAATGAAAGGGGCTTTTCTAAAGAAATATCAGGATTATTGTAGGTCTAGAGAATTAAAGGATGAAATATTTCAAATGACAGCCAAACCTAATGAAACATAAAATATAACGCTTTCAATACAATCTCCAGAGATCTCCTTTTGCATCTTTACCCTTACCTGACAATGTGTTAAAAACTACATTAATTAAAGGGATGAAGCAACAAAGGGTTGAAACATTAAACATTATGGGAAAATGTGACATATATCAGGAAAGTTTTGCTGACATTATTGATTTATGTATCAGGGGTTCGAGAAGCAATACAAGGCTAAAACCGGCAGAATGTGACATAATCATAAGGGACAACAAGATCTCCAGTCGAGGTGTAACCCGCGCAGAAATTGGGAATCTACTGGAAGACTTCAAAACCGATATTCTAAGGACTCTGACAACGTAGCTCGACATTATGCAAGCTAAACAAAAGCAAGCAGAAGCAAAGCAAAATTTGGAAATATTCTACCCTAGATGCAGAAAGAAACACAACCAATAAGAGTGCCCACTAGATGCGGTCCAAGTCTGCGCCATTTTCACAAAAGACCACTCCATAGAAAATTGTCCCTCACTCCTGGGCTTGAAAATAGTCTACAAGGAGGCGGAATAAGAATCAAGACCAGTGTACCTACTCAATCAGCGTCATCAATGGCAACCACGACAAACAAGTATACCCAGTGATCTATCCTCTTATTTTCAGTCTCCTCAATATAATGCTCAGCAATATAATGGAACGTGGAAAAATCAGCCACCTTTCCCCAGCTAGTCACAACAGCCATTTCCTACATCACCATGGCCAAATCAAACCAATTGGCCAAACTCCCCTTACTATCCACCATTTTGGAAAAATAATGCATATCCGACATAATGGTCACCCTCCACCTCGCAGAGTCAAACCTGGCAGTTGAACTGGCAAAGATCGATTAATCAACTAGTTGGAATGATTCCTCTCCCTCAACCTACACTTCCAGCACCATATACATTGTAGCAAAATCCCAGACCAACTTAAGAACGCAACTCCTAGCCCAACCCAAATCAAACCCTATTAATAGACCGTTTCAATCTGTTCAAATAATCGAAGCACCAGAACTAGAAACCGAGTTAAGGGAGTGCAACAACCTTCAATTAAGGTCTGGGTGCATAATAGAAACTGAGGGAGATAAAAATTCTCAAGTTGAAAATCTTTTACCTTTAGAACAACCACTACAAGAAGAGGATGTGGTTAGACAACAAACTCACAACCAAGCAACCACTTCTTCTCCTTCATTCCCAGAACGACTAATCATACCACGCCCAATAGAACATCCTGACTTTGATCTTCTGGGAGAACTAAGAAATTTGTGTATAAAGATCCCACTCCTCCAGACTATTCAAGATATCCCGATCTACGCAAAAACCATCAAAGAGTTATGTATAAAAAATCCAAAGAGGAGAATAACAATTAACCCAACTGTCCAAGTAGTCGGCACCATATCTGACTTACTATCAAGAAGAGAGGCACCCGTAAAATATGAGGACCCAGGGAATCCTATAGTTATGTTGCAAATCAATGGACACTGCTTTCCAAATGCCTTAGTTGATTTAAGAGTTGCAATTAATATTTTAACAACCGCCATTTATCAAAAGCCTGGTATTACATCATTAGATCCAACCAAAACCTTATTGGAGTTGGCTAACCAATCGTTAGTCAGACCAGAAGGCACACTACATGATGTAATGGTCTCTATAGACTCCTGGGAATACCCTATAGACTTTTTGATAATTAATCCCAAAAACCGGTTAGATGGACACCCTTTAATCTTAGGTAGACCTTGGCTAGCAACTGTTGATGTTTACATTGGCTGCCGATAAGGTAGTATGACTATAACTAGAGGGAGTAATGTCAATAATTTAGCTTTATACCCTCCAGCCCAGCCGAGCCTAACAATAATGAAAACTAACAAACAACCTGTATCATATCTCATAGAAAACATTAGATCGCCTTTAACCATAGAAGATGCCCTCAAATTTAAAGACCAAATAGAGGACGACGTCATTAACAATTTCATTAACCAACCAGAAACCAGATCCCATGTACAATGTCACATGATAGAGGCAGCATTTGATAATGAACTAGAAGAAAATCCCCTCAAAGACACTCATGATCAATCAATACCTACTACCTCTCTTTCAAATAGAAAAACTATAGAGATTGAGCCAGGAAAACCTTGAACATTAACAAAAACCTGACTCCTGAACAAGAAGAAAAGCTGGTCCAACTACTGAGAAAATACAAGGAAGCTTTTGCATGGGATTACCCAGACATTAAAGGAATTGATCCTCAGTTGCGTACACACCACAATTATGTAGAAAAGGATGCTAGACCCGTTCGCCAACCCCAACGGAGACTAAACCCTCATCTTAAGGATATTGTGAAAGCTGAATTACAAAAACTTTTAGATGTAAACTTTATTTACCCAATATCTAACAGCAAGTGGGTCTCTCCACTAGTAGTGGTGCCAAAGAAGAATGGAAAGTGGAAGATATGTGTAGACTATAGAGAATTAAACAAAGGAACCCAGATGAAGATGGCTTCAGTGGATACAATCAAATCCAGATTGCCCCTGAAGACTAGGATAAAACTACTTTTACATGTCCTTGGGGAACATTTTCTTATAGAGTCCTACCCTTTGGCCTATGCAATGCCCCTGCCACGTTTCATAGGGCCATCCTCAACATCTTTTCAGATTTAATAAATGAAGGGCTCGAAGTATATATGGATGACTTCACACCATATGGAGATGATTTTGAGCCAGCACTAGACACATTGGAAAAGGTGCTGCAAATATGTTTTGCCACCAGGATTTGCTTGAGCCATGAAAAGTGTCATATGATGATGACTTAGGGACTCATCCTAGGTCATTATATCTTAGCAGCTGGAATACAGGTAGATTCGGCTAAAATTCAGATAATTTTGTTAATTTTTACTCCTGCCACACAAATAGAGGTACACAATTTTCTGGGTTTTTTTGGTTATTATAGGAGATTCAGAAATATTTTTTCTCAAATAGATGCCCCTCTATACGCACTAACTGAGAATATTGATTTTGTTTGGACAAATAAGTGTCACCGTGCTTTCGAGGATCTGAAAAAGCTTGTGTCAACAACCCCCATCCTAAGGGGCCTGAATTGGGATTTACCATTCCAAATTTCATCAAATGCTTCAGACACAACTATTGGAGTAGTCCTTGGGAAAGAAGAAGATAAAAATCCACATGCAATTTATTATATTAGCAAGAATCTATCTCTTGTTGAACTAAACTATATTGTAACTGAAAAAGAGTTTTTAACTGTAATACATGTTGTAAATATGTTTAGACATTGTATAACTGGGTATCCTGTAGTTTTATATACAGATCACTCTACCATAAAATACTTAGCAAATAAACCTGTTACAAATGGTAGAGTAACAAGATGGTTGATTTTATTGTAGGAATTTGACATCACAATAAAGGATCGACCTAGAAAAGAGAATCTTGTAGCTGATTTTCTCTCATGAATGCCAAAGCCAGCGGACACAGCATCAGTCGAAGATCAATTCCCAGATGAACATTTTTTTGTTTTTACTGTGAGAACACCATGGTATGTTGATGTTGCAAATTATTTAGCAATAGGTAAATTACCCAAACATCTAACGCCCAATGAACGAAAACAGATAGTGCAGTGCAGTACCCGATTTTCCTAGATTGGGGGCTACCTATTTCATACAGGAGCGGATATGCACATCAGAAGATGCATTCGCGAAGACGAAATATTTGACATTCTGAAAGCTTGCCATGACAGACTGTGTGGTGGACATTCCGTAGACTACAGGACTAGTCACAAGGTTTTACAAACAGGATATTACTGGCCTACAATCTTTAAAGATGCTAAGAAATTTGTTCAAGCCTGTGATAGTTGCCAAAGAGCGGGACGCCCTAGACAGTCCGACGAAATGCCTTTAAATCAACAGTTAGTAATCGAGCCATTTGAGCATTGGGCACTCAATTTTATTGGTCTGATTAACCCATCATCAAATAAGAAAACATACATTCTAATAGAAATAGAGTATGTTACCAAATGGGTGGAAGCAAAGGAACTTCCAAGAGCTACAGAGGATTCTATAATACATTTCCTTTTCCAAATATTTGTGCGATATGGCCTTCCGAGGGACATAATCACAGATGGAGGACCAAAATTTGTAGGTAATAAAATCATTGCAAAATTAAAAAATTACCGCATTCGGCACAAAATAACCACCTCATACTATCCATAGGCAAATGGCTAAGTAGAGAGCATGAATAAAG
Source organism: Pinus taeda (assembly GCA_000404065.3). Taxonomy (NCBI): domain Eukaryota; kingdom Viridiplantae; phylum Streptophyta; class Pinopsida; order Pinales; family Pinaceae; genus Pinus; species Pinus taeda. Next base: position 13,522 of record APFE030247402.1, on the reverse strand, counting down.
TGATAGAAGCAATACTGACAAAAACAGTTGCATCACACAGGCATGATTGAGCTTCAAGATTGTCGAAGGCCTTGTGGGCATACCGAACAACGTGGAGAAATACCACCGGCCATTCACATATCAACTAGTATTTCGAAAAGAACCCATATTTCCAATAGAATTCGAAATAAAAACATTAAGAACAGCACAGGAGGTGGGTTCGAATTTAAATGAAGCCCAGACTAGAAGATTACAGCAAATCAACAATCTAGATGAAATTAGGCTCTCGGCTCTTCAACGCACTGCATTAATTCAACAGCAGAGAGAAAAATGGCACGACACCCTTATCAAAAAGAAAATCTTCCACGACGGAGATTAGGCATTCTATACGATTCTAGGTTTCAGGATTTCCCAGGAAAACTCCAAACACGATGGCTTGGACCTTCTGAGATACAGAAAGTGCACGACAATGGCACCATTACATTGACTACCATTGATGGATCTGGACATTCGTTCAAAGAAAACAGTCATCGAGTGCGACTTTACCACAAACCGCTCATTCGGGAACCCTTTTACTAGCAATTACGGGAATATTCCACTATGCAGATTCTTGTTGAGGAAGATAACCCCTCCTCAGAAGTAGTTCACTAAATAATTCTTTTGTTTCTAAATTTTGTAAATAACTTTTTCTCTTTAATTTTTCTTGTATAAATTGGTTTTTTTTACAGATTGTTACTATTGTTCCTCTTAAGGGACATCAATTTTGCATGCCTGTATTTTTCGTGATATTCCTCTTAAGGAACAATTGTTTTTCCTTCGAAGGAACAGTAGCCATTCCTCTTAAGGAACAGCACATTTGCATGTTTATTTTTGTTGTTCCTTTTAAAGGAACAACACTTCTGCGTGTTTATTTTTGTTGTTCCTCTTAAAGGAATAGCACTTTTGTGTGTTTATTTTTGTTGTTCCTTTTAAAGGAACAACACTTCTGCGTGTTTATTTTCGCTATTCCTTTTAAGGGAACAGCATTCCTCCGTGCTTATTTTCGTTGTCCCTTTTAAAGGAACAACTTCCACCCCTTTTGAGGAATAGCAGCTATTCCTCTTAAGGAATAGCAGCTATTCCTCTTAAGGAATAGCACTCCCGCTTGCATTTTTGTTGTTCCTCTTAAAGGAACAGCACTTCCACCAGATTGTTTTTGTTGTTCCTCTTAAAGGAACAGCACTTCCGCCAGATTATTTTTGTTGTTCCTCTTAAAGGAACAACACTTTCGCCAGATTGTTTTTGTTGTTCCTCTTAAAGGAACAACACTTCTGCCAAATTATTTTTATTGTTCCTCTTAAAGGAACAACACGTCCACCAGATTGTTCTTGTTGTTCTTCTTAAAGGAACAACACTTCCACCAGATTGTTTTTGCTATTCCTTTTAAAGGAATAGCCCCCTTTGCATTTTTTTTTTATTTTCTGCCATTCCTTCTAAAGGAACAACAGTTTTGATTTGGAATGTTCTTAGGTTGTTCCGCTAAAGGATCAGTATTGTATTTCGCGCTTACTTTATTTGTTGTTCCTCTTAAGACAACTATTGTTCCTCTTAAGGAACAGCAGCTTTGACTGTATCTTTTTCTTTTGTTTTTTGTTCCTCTTAAAGGGAACCTCAGTTTGGCCTGTAGATGTTCTTTTTGCTATTCCTCTTAAGGAACAGCAATTGTTCCATCTAAGGAACAACACTTTTTGAGTGCATTTTTTTGTATGTGTGTTTCTTAAAAAACATAATTTAGAGAATTTTTGTGAATGACGGTTCACTGTTCATGATCCCTTCAAGGCACAGATATAAATTTATGCAAGGATAAAAAAACTAGAGGATACTGAAATCAGCAAACCAAAGAAAAATTGTTATCTTTAGAGAAATTGCTTTGTATCGATAAGAAAAAAGAGGAAAGGACACAACTATTTATATCACTTTATTGTCTTTATCTTCACAAAAACTAATTTGATCGATTACTTTTATCATGTTGGTTCTTCCCTAATGTTCAGACTTCTTCCACCATCCCTACTCTTAAGGAGTGTTGAGCCATCCCTTGTATATAAACAGGAAAGTGCTATATAGAAGAAAAAGAAAAAAAAAAAGAAGAAAAAATACATATGATTACTAACAACTCTATGACTTGTCGGATGAAGGATAGGGGGTCTCATCAAGAGCCAACCTACCATGATCATAAGGAAGCAATGAAGTGGCATTCCCAGTATGGCCACCACACCAGGGTTATGATCCAAGAGGCACACCAGAAAAATAAAAAAGTCCTTGGAACAGGAGGTCTCATCACGAGTCGGCCTACCCACCTTTCACTCCTTCCTGGTGAATGCCATTGTGATTCATCTAGTTACCAAGCCAGCACAATAACCTCCATTCTGACATCACAAAGCACTTTCCTAGGCATACATAAAGGATTATGGTTCCAAGGGTGAAAAAGCAACTTTGTCAAGGTTATGAACACCTGTGGGCAATATAACTCTGCTAATGGTATTGAAGTCATATTTCTCACACATCAATAGTCATTATAAACATTTTTCTTATATCTTTGTCTTGATTTCAAATGAGATTATGCTTAAAATCCTTTCGAACCTCTTACACATGAAATATTGTTTGAAAATCAATCATAATGGTTAAAGTGGATAATGACCGCATAAGCATTTTTACTTACGACAGTTGTCCTCTTCCCTATTTTTCGCATCATTTCATAGCATTTCCATATCTATTCGTGATTTTCATCATAAGCCTTGATTTCTATAATTTGTTACTTTTTGCAATCATGTTTCCTTTTTTTACTATTCAGTTGTCATTTAGTACGTTGCTCCAGCATTTTCCAGTCGAGGACAACCTATCATATTTCAGGGGGGAGCGAGTGACCTCCAAAATACACCGCCAGACATGTCAATTCCTTATTTGGAGGTACTACGACTCCATTAGATCTTGGAAATAGCAAGTTTAACGGTATTGATATTTTCCAATATGCACAAATGTGTTGTTCCATTGTCATTTTTATGTTTTGAAAAAATTAACAGTGTGCTAATCTTAAATGAAATGGGAGGCAGAGCAATACGCAGCGAACCGCAAGTGCTAATAATTTCCAACGTTGCACGAGAAATTCTAGAGAGAGTAGGATGGATTGCCTACTTGACCCGACTACAGCAGTCCCATGAACGGTGGCCATCGAATTTCTGCAGAATTTGTAGGAAGATCGTTCCATGGTGAGGGGAAGGCAAATAATAGTAACAGATGTGGTAATTACTGAAGTATCTAGACTACCAGCTATTGGACCAATATGGACCCAGAAAAAAGTGAGACTTTAAGAGGCCATAGCTATCTTTCGGGACAAAGGACAGAACCTTACTGTCAAAGGAAAAAGAGTCCTACTTGCAACCCTGGGAGAACCATGGGAAAAATTAACCAAAATAGTGCAAAGCTACATCACATGCAATGGGAGAAAGGATGTGGTAAGACCACACCATCTCAAATTATTAGCAGTATTAAGACATAAATGTGCTGTAAATTTGCCTGATATTTAATTTCTTTATTGCATGACGCCGCTCAGAGCATAAGGAAATCACGTCATACAAAAATGGTGGTAATTCATCATGGTTTAATTAGATTAATATTTAGTTATAGTCTTGCTCAGTAGCAAACTAGTTGGGAAGAATTGGTATTTTCAATAGATGGGGGATTGGCCTTACTAGCCCTAAAAAGAAAAAGAACCACCAACACATCAACTAGACCGCAGAAATGCAGATAACCCTCCAGATTGAGGAGAAGCAGGGGAATGTTGGGAAATATCCAAGATAATTGTAGCCAACCCTTAGAAATATAGGGCTCCAAGGATAAGCAACCCCCACAACTTGAAGGAGTGGAAAACGTGGAAGAAGAATTGGAAGAGGAATTGGAGGAAGAAACTGAGCACTCTGGTGCAATTCCACTACAAATTCCATTGCAGGAAGGAGAATTGGCCCAAATTTTGGCCAATATGGGTGAGTATATTCAACCCCAGAGCCTGCTCAACCTCAATATTGAGGCAGGGAGATCACAAGAACGCTATGCTCATAGTAAGAGTGCATCCGAGGAGATGAATGACGAGGAAGAAGAAGAAGCACAATCACAAGAATTCTCTGCTCACAGTAAGAGTGCATTTGAGGAGATAAATGATGAGGAAGAAGAAGAAGCACAGTCACAGGATCACTCTGCTCACAGTAAGAGTGCATCCGAGAAAATGAATGATGAGGAAGAAGAAGCAGCAATAGCCACTCGAGAAGTGGCAGATCAAACTAGGGTTACCTCCCCTGAGGAACCTAATCAGGATGACGATAACACTGAAGAAGTGTTCCAAACAGAAAATATGGGAACAAGCCAGGGTGAGGGCACAGTCCCTGAAGAGAAAAACCAAGCTGAGCAGCCAAGTCCAGTCAAGGAAACAGTTGTTCCTCCCAAGAAAAAGAGGAAAAAGATGAATGAAATCAAGAGGTTTCAAAAGGAACAACAAAAGCTACAAAATGTAATAAAACAACTCAAACAGCAGATAAGGGCCCTAAAAATGGGGAAAATCTCAAAAACAACCCCAACAACAAGAGATGTAGCCACCCGAATGAAACCCCATAAAATAAAGGCCATGGGGACTCAATCTAAGCCCATATCCACTCAGGATAGCAAGGAACAACATGTGGCTGTTACAGATGTAGCAGCCCAAACAGAAGATACACCAGTATGTAATAAGGCCGTCCAGACAGAGGCATTGTTCTCTAGCGTCACGACCGACTAGACAGTTTATGATAAAGGGACACAGACTGTAGGAACCAGATGTTGCAATAAGAAGATCTAGGTAAATATTCAACCCAAAAGTGTTTCGACAGACAATGACCCTAGGGTAGTAAAACTCCAATAGGATCTAGCACAGGCTCATCAGACTATAGAAAAGCTCACAGAAGAGACTGTTCCTCAGGAAAAATATCAAAAGTTACAGCAGCAAGTAAAGAACATCAATGCATCAGAGAGCAAGGCCTTTGATAAATGTCGAAGGGCAGAGGAAAAAGTCGAAAGGGTAACAAATAGACTAAAAAAAGTAAGGAGTCAAATGGATATTCTCTGTTTTCTATATACAGATGTCCTAGCATGTAGACCCCTGCCAAAAATTATGCTTTGTTTTTATTAGAAAGATATTTGCAAGTAAAAATTAAAGCTGTTAAGGCAAGGAAACCTATAGAATTGAAAATTGTTGATGATTTTATAAATTGTTATAAACATTATGGAGTCAAAGTTAAGCATTTACTCTGTGAATTTATTTGCATAATTTTATCTTGGAAGAGGACATGGAGAAGAATCACAGTCCTTTTGTGGGAGATATCCAGTTTCAAGCATTCATTTTGTTTGTTGCCAACTAGTTAAAGTGGCTCAAGGCCCATAACATCTTTCAAAGACAAGAAAACAGGTTAGACCTTTGGGTTAGGGGTGAACCGAAAAACCCATTACAACTGTGGATTAAACATAAAAGCCTAATGAAAAAGGATGGTGTGATCCAGACATTAGGACCCATCCACAAAGACATTATCCAGCAAGGGGTAGAATGTTTCTTGTCTATCAAAGACCATGACGTAGCAGCAGCTAAACTCCGATGGAAGACTTCCAATCAGAATATTCAGGATAGAGAGTCGTTCAATTACAAAAATTTTAAGTTAGCCGTTGATCGCCCCGTTACCTATGGTAACCTCATCTTGAGGGAAGGACTGTATTGGCTAGGTTGTAGATTTCGAAGCCCTATTATCTGGTATCCTGCAGCAGAATATAAGGCCATCTATGAATTACCTGAAGGGAAGACAAGCCACATTTTTTATTTTTTAGCTACACGTCATGGTTTTAGACCACTTCATGAAAATCCCTCTCCAGCCTATTCCCTAACTGCCTTACATGTAAATTAGATGGTTTTCATGAGGGCATGAAAAAGGGTAAGTAGGGGGGTGTGTTGAGCAATGGAAAAGGTATGAATTTGCCATTTATTTATTTATCTTTTCCTTTGAATCATAACTCCTTTACATTGGTAATATGTTAAAGAATTATGGTAGAATTAAGGAGATTTGTGATTGATACAAAATAACTGATTATTGTCTTTTCCTATACGGAAAATGAAGGAAATGCAAAACACTATTCGGGAGGAAAAGACGAAACAAAAGCAATTTTTGTCCCTTCCCAGGAAGCCGTATCCAGACAAAGAGATCAAGATCGGAGCGCATAATCCAGGAGAATAAAGGGAAAGTGCGGCATCAGCGCAAGAAGACAAAACAATAAACTGGAAATCAAAGATAGAGCGAATCACTCAGGATCCTTTGATCCTGAGGGATTGCTGCTTCAGAACTTATCTGTACTCTTGATATATCCACCTAGCCATTATAAAAAGGGAAAGTGCTTGTAGCCCAGGGGGGCATGTATTATCATTTTGCAGAACTTACTATTGTGCTATTACTTTGATCATTGACTCTTTTTGGTTAAAACAGAGTACGATTACTTGTAAACTTTTTATACATGATTAATACATAAATCAGTTGTCGTTCCATTCCTTCCTACTGAATTAGCCCGACGCTACTTCACCAATGGCTAAGGGCCCGGCCCTAGTGGATCCACTTGCTATATGTACCATTATTTTATAGTTCCAGTCATGTGATGGTTTGATTTACTTTTCATTTCCTTGAATCGCATTGCTTTATAGTTTCCTGTCTTTACAAGTTCTAATACTTTATGGAATCATTTTATTACATAAGTTGTGATTGAATCGTGTTGTTGTTCCCTTCCTATCATAACGAGATTATTACCCTTTACCACTTATATCATTATTCATTTCAGTTATAAAGCCTTGCAGTTCGTTACAGATTGTTGTTCATTTGGCTTTGTTGTTCATTTCCACTAAGATAACCTTGTTGTTCATTTCCATTTGGCATTGTTGTTCATTTCTATTAAGTTAGCATTGTTGTTCATTCATACTAGATAGGTGTTATTTCTTTCCTGCAAGTATTTGGTTTTGCTTTAAAGTATTTTGCAAAGACCATTTTTACTACGTTTCTGTTAGCAGCATTAGTGATCTATCATTTCCATTTAATTGCTTTAGTGTGGAGTGTAAGATCAACAACTGTAAAGGACATTGTCTATCGTTGTCTAAGTTCTCAAATTGTGGATCTTGTTTATATTTGATTTCATTTATATCAGTTGATAGAGGAAAGAGTTATCACTACTGCATCCTTGATTGATAAATTGCTATAGTTTTCTGAGTGAATGATTTAAGTTCCGTAGCATTAAATTTCTTTTGATTGCAATTAGATTTTATTTCAAGCATTTGTTTACTCTTGTATTTAGCATTGTACTACAAATTAGAAAACATTACTCTTGAAATAAATTGCCTGCCTCAGACTGAGTACACTCTTGAAATAAAAAATCGTACCTGGATTGATAATTAATGTAGGATAAATAGGAGTTCAAAAGACACCTTTCATACCTCAACACATGGCTCATATAGCCAGGTCACAGTCTTTACAATAGATTTCAAAATATCAATTCCAATATGCAGTATACTGCATTACTCCAACAATATTCAGTTGGTGTGATGGGTTGTTGTCCAATATGAAGAGGCAACTGACCAAAGGTAAGCGGGGAAACTTGAAGCAATTTAGCTTCAGTTCGATCTTGATCACTTTCTTTTTAGAGCATGTGCCCCTATTTTGGTATTAGTGGACATAGGTGTTGGATCCTACTCCATAAGATCTGAGGTTGGTCATATGGAGTGAATTCATGCCTCATGGAGGAGGAGGCCAGCGAATGCACTTCCCTTCACAGTTTTTTTATTAGTTGCATCACCAACTGATCATTGTGGATGACTATGCCTATGAAGGCACAGATTTTAGATGGGATCCAGATCTACCTCTACCACCGAGTGAACAATGGACTGATGCAGGTAAAACTTGTTCTTGGATTTTTCAAGTTTTATAAGTTTTTTTATTAAAGTGTATCTGAGATCTAACTTGTGATAAATGTACAGATGTTGGACCACAAAGGCTTCCTGGCATGTCGCCAATAACATGATGAGTAGCACGTTAGATGGAAGATAATCCATATGAGGAAGGAGAAAATCCCATCGTGGAGATGGAACGCAATCTGGAGGTGATCACTAGCGGCATTCCAGAATATGTGACTATAGAGGACGTGCCACCATGATACCAGAGGCATATGGTCGAAGTGTCTGCGAGACTACGTCAGTTATTAGGCCGAATGATTAGAGTGGTCTTGTGTTATCACGAGAATCATGCAGGCGAATAGTCTTTCTAGTTGTTTTTTGCACTATTGTAGGCTTTAGAAGCCATGTGTCTCGGAACAATTTATTTTTTGAGATTTTGATGGAAAAACTCTGACAGACGCAATATGTGTGTATGTGTGTGTGTGTGTGTGTGTGTGTGTGTGTGTGTGTGTGTGTGTGTGTGTGTGTATACATGTTTTATTTTCTACTTATTTGTTCATGTATCATGATGATCTAATTAGTTTTACAAATTACGCAAGTGTCTATCAAGAACATAATTTTGTTAGACTTTAAGCTTATGTGGTAGTTTTTTGGAGTAGCATGATCCAAATTATCCACATTATTATGTTTCTTATGTCAACGTTTCGAACCCCCAAGGGGGTCCATCATCAAGACCAAAATTGATAGAATATGAATGATAGTTATTTTTTTTGGTCCTGATGATGGACCCCCTTTGGGGTTCGAAACGTTGACATAAGAAACATAATATTGTGGATAATTCAGATCATGCTACTCCAACATAATTTTTTAATGCATCTGTTAATGTATTCAAGCTATGTGGAATGTGTTGATATGTGATAAAATCAATATTTATTTCCACTAATCGAAGACATAGATACATGCACAAAATTTATGGATTTTTTACTGAGTAATGATTATTCAATTTTAACACAATGAGTTGTGAATCTAATTTAACAACTAAATTTCTAATGCCAAGAGCAACTACTTCTGATAACAGTTCAATGACTACACTATATTTGGGAATATTATTAGTTTTCTATCCCAGGCAAATAATTTGTAAATTGATCAACTCGTCATCAAGGGCAAAGAGTGCCCAAGCTGCAGAAGACAAGTTCAGTGTGCTACGACAAGCACCATCAACAAAACGAACATAATGGTTTGATGACATCTACAAACCAAGTAGAACACAAGGTAAGCAAAAAAACATGTCTGCAAAGCAAACAATCACACCAAAAAATCGAAATCGCACACCAATTAATTCACACACTAATGTACAAAAGTAATTACATGGAACTCACACATAATACTTATTCAGATATAGCCCATTGTGGGGCTGTGACAATGCATTACCTTCGTAGTCAACTAGCTCATAGGCACCTTTCTGCAAGACACGTTTTACAATATATGGCCCATGCCACATAGGTTTGAACTTCCCTACTCCCACCTTATTGTTGGCTTGATCATATAGGAGGACCAAGTCACCTTCAATAAAAATGCGTGAAGAAATAGTTTTATGAAAATGGGCATTAACTTGCTCTTTTTGGGCTTCAATCACCATCGCAGCAATACGACAGGTCTCATCAAGCCTCTTGAGATAAAGTAATCACTCCTCTTCAGACGAGGTATCAAGAAGTAGTTTGATAACTAATTTCAACGAAGGGATTTCACACTCAATCGGGAGTGTTGTCTCTAAACCATAAAACAACTGGAATGGAGTGAAACTAATGGTTGTCTTAGCTAAAGTCCAGTAAGCCCAAAGAGCCAAGAATAACATGAGATGCCAATCCTTTTTGTGCTTCCCAATGGTTCATTGAAACATAGTAATCAGAACTTTGTTAATTTCTTCTTATAGGCAAAAGTCCCTCATGGAAAGATCAAGGTTGTCTTGTGTTGATTAGTGGGTAATATGTTGATCTGGTTGTACCAAAAAAACCATCCATAAAAGAGAAAACCTCACTCCCAGCACACTCATCAATAATTTGATCAATAAATAGAGTGGGATAGTTATCTTTTAGGCATTCATGGTTGATGTCACGATAATAAACACAAACTCAGATCATGCCTTGCTTTTTAGTAATAGGTACACTGTTAGAAATCCAATCTGTCAATGGGATAGGGTAAATAAAAACAGCTTTTAGAAGTTTTTCAAATTCTTTCTTAATAGAAGCAACCTTCCTAGGATGCACGGGACAAAGTCATTGACGAACAAGCATCGCATCAGGATACATGGGTATTTCATGCACCACAATAGCTGGATCAATACCAAGCATTTCCTCATATGACCAAGTGAAGACATCATGAAATTCCTTGAAAAGGTTAGTGTAAATCCTAATCTCATTGAGAGAACAAGAAACCCCAATGTCAATGTTCTCAACAATCACAGGTTTAATGGAAATGTCAAGAGGCATGGTTTCAGTAATATTTACCATATTACCTTCAGACAAGACTTTTTGCACCAAAACAAGTGTTTGATGTGGATGAGTCGGGTTATGAGAAACGAAATCTTCAAGCCATGAAGGAATCTCACTTAGGCTTGGAAGAAACAAAGAATGATGATTAATATTGTTCCAAGGAGTTTTGTCAAGAGACATAACCTCAACAATACTCTCGTTGGTGGGGAATGTCACATTCAAAGGATCCAGGGAATCCCAAGAACCAAGCCAAGGAGATTGCACATAGGTATCTAGGTTCATAGTGAAAACAACATGAATTTCTGAAGCAACCACTGAAGCCGAGACAATTTCATGATAAGCGTGTTCCAATGGACTTAATGGCATGGAATCACCAAACGAATCAATCTAATCCAGAGAAGGAATAATCCATGGATCTGTAGATACAGAGATCATATTGATCGAGGTGACATGTGAAGGTGGGAAAGAAAAAGTTCCCATTAAAGCATAATATTTGAAAATAACTACCCCCACGTTCTCATATGGAATTTTGGTATTTCCCACATATGGCACGTTGGCATTCGAGGCACCAGAAGAGACAAAATACAATTGGTTGACAGTGACAAATTTTCCTTGATGAGGAAAACGGAGTACTCGGAACAAAAAGGAAACCACACAAAACATGGCATGTTTCCAACTTCACCCAAGTAGAAGGTTGTAATTCATCTTTTCGTCTACAACTTCCACTTCTAGCTCAACAGTCTTCCCTTCCAAAGTGATAGGCAAACTTGTGAGAATACCATAAGGACGAGAGCCTCTGCCATCAAAGGCCTCCAAGGTATTTGGGGACTGGTTAAAGGGTGGAGAGAAATGGCTTTCCAACATGAAACAAACATGATGCAAGTGGAAACACCTTCATCAATGACAGTCTTATGGATCATCTTTCCTTTTATAATAACTTGAATCAGAAAATCAATCTGATGAGGAAGAAAAGGAACATGATTTTCGAGATCGAAAGTAATCAAACTAGAATCAACATGATCAATGGCTCCTATCGCAGATAAAAATGATTTTCATTGCGTTGGACATGTTTGGATAACTGGCGGGCTCCAGTATTGCAGCAATAATGCTGCAACTCCTGGGACTCCCTTCTTTACTTTTATCAACCTTGTAGTTCATAACAAACTTGGAAGCGACGATGTTGTATGCACAAGTACTAGCTCTTGCCACAGCTATCACTTGGTCAGCTGGCACAAGTCCACTAGGGGCTCAATCCAACTTCTATGAGCTTTGAGAAGAAGCTTGTTAACTGATGGATGGAAGCTAACTCGAAGGAAGCTAATCTTCTTGCAAAAAGAAACTGAAGAGCTGAAAGAAAGCGCAAACCCTAGCAAACCCTAATCTGACCAGCTAGTCTCACTGATGCAAAAAAGAGGATGCAAGCTACTAAAAGAGATGCCATTAATTCTAGGAAGGTAAAATACATGTGTCTAGACTACCTCTATCCAAAGAAAACATCTTTTTGTATTTTTGAATAAGTTATCAGAATTATCATGCATAGGCTTTCACTGTTCTTGACTGTGCAGAGGTGGATCGGCGAGAAGAAATGCTTGGAAGAGGTCAGGAAGGTT
>APFE030247393.1:2721-18504 GCA_000404065.3 Pinus taeda | reverse complement strand
ACACAACAACATTATTTTTGTAATGAATAGTCAAAGCAATATGTCTTTTGATAAATACACACAGCTGCATTGTCTTTGTTTTTGCTTTGAATATACACAGCAATATGTTCTCTGTTTTGTAATGACTATGCACAGCAATCTTTTCTCTGTTTTTTGTTTTATTATTTTTCCATTATATTGCTCTTTCTCTTTTTGCACAACATATTTTAATCCTTGCTGTGTTTATTTTTATCCTTGCTGTATGGAGGGCATTAGGGTTGAGGTTAGATTACATAGAGGACATTAGGATTTTAGGAATGTACTTGAGGGAGGGGTAGGGTTTAGAAATTGGGGACGGGGAAACTTAGTATTCTTTGCAAATGAGATTAGATAGAGACATATTATGACAATTGTGAATTTAATGGGAAACAATGGAGGGAATAAATGGGAGTTTAAAACCTTGAAAAAACACCAACCCTAGCACTATGCCTACATGAACAAGCAATAACTAAAATCCATTTCTCTTTACATTTTTGGTGGCAAATATACATGAACACAAGCCCATCATTCATATTTCAAGCATCCAATAGGTTAATAGACCCTACTTCGATCAATTTAGCAAGCAAGAGGGCGATTTGAGAAAATTTGAAGTGGTTTTGCGGAAGACAGTTCGACTGGTCGCGCACAGGCTTTGACAGGTCGCGCACAGCTTGACAGGTCACGCTCGTTAGGAATTAACACTGCGGAGGGGCTGTTGACTGGTCGCGCACTTCCCAACAGGTCGCGCACCTGAAAATGACCCAAATTCTCTGCAATTCGCCTCCTTTCGCCTTCTTCGCCCTCTCACTCTTCTTTGCAAACTCTTAGATGCACAATGAGGGTGTTTAGAGGGAATTTGACTCTTTATAGACCCAATTTGAAAAAATTTACTTACCAAACCCACTTTCTAATGTTTTGTTTTGGCATTCACTTTTAACACTTATTTGAGTTTTCTTTGTCCTGATTTTGGCTCTTTGAGTGCTTTAACTCCATTCTTTTTGCAGGTAGACCATCTGATAGACTCTGGCGAGAAGACCAGGGTTATTGCCGACATTTTGAAGAATTTTTGAAATTTCCTTATTTTTTGCAAAATTGACATGACCTTGGGTTTAAGAACAGGGTTTTTAAATCCAAGGTATAAATGAGCTGTACCTGATGAAAATATCAATGAAACATATTTACATACCTCTTTCTGGCTTGCTGGGGACTCATGGACTTTTGACTCATGACATTGCAAAGACTTTTGACTGAAACCCTAGACCTAAGACTTTGGATTTCAAGACAAAGCAAAACAAATGTGACACAAGCTCATTAACTGATATGACCTGATCCAGCAAAGCCAAGAAGGGAACAAGGACCAGCTCCTCCATCAGTTTTATGGCATGCCTAACGAGATGCAAAACTGACAATGATGAGACACCTACCTATGCATAATGCAAAGAGCTTTTGATCACCGATGGAGGGCTCAAGACCGACACTAACACATTCTATAACAATTTTTTACTCTCCTTCATCCCAAACCCTCGTACCAACCTATTGGGGTGGATCTGTGCTAGCTTCATCTTCAATGGGTGTGACTTTTCCCAATTCATCCTGGGAGATTTGGTCATGGTCTTCACCTTCAACTACAGCTGTTGTCTCTTATATATCAGTTAATACCTTTCTCCTATCTTTATCTGACTATTATTCTCCTTTGGGCTCCCTTCAATCCTTACTTCATGGTCCTTAGCTACCTTTTCATCTTTGGATCTGCTATTCCTTTTTGTGTTCACTGTCTTTAATGACACCCATGCTTCCATGTGCTTTATCACCATTGCAAAGGTTTTGTCATAATTTTCAAATTTTTGGGCAAATAGTTCTCGACTTGGAAGCATTTTCCCCTTGTTATAATCTGACCTTTAAATCCAACAGCTATAAAATAGCATGCTCTGATACCACTGTAAATTCCCTTGTCCAGATTTTTCAAATATACCTTTTAAATTTCTGAGTTTACGGTAGTTATCTTCAGTGAATCGTTTCGTCAAACAATTCGAGTGATAGTTGTTGTAAGTGTAGATTTGGTGGTATGTTTTAAAAGACATGTGCAATTACCATTTTAGCAATGAAAGGAACTTCAAATGGCTGAACCAATTTTATTCAAAACTCAGAAAATGTATTTCTCAATGCCGATACAGTTTATAATGAGAATATTTTTTGAACAAGAGAAACCATACAGTTGGATATATATAGAGAAGCGCAAAGAGTTGCAGGGATCATGGAACCTGGTCATGCAGCTTGTAATGAGGTTCCAATTCAAGATTTGGCTTTGAAATACAAACCAACAGAGAGGTGAGACTTCGGCCCTTTTTATTACTCGGATTTAATACTCTAAGATGACCAAAATATGCTATAGGACTACTTTTATCAACTGATATGGAGATACAACGAACTGATATGCCTCTTTTCTTTATGAGAACTCAGTCTTTAGCTCCTGTAGTGGACTAATATGACCAGCAGCTAGGAATATAACCTGAACTTCACCTCTATGGGAATGCAGCCAACAATAGTTCCTTAAACTCATCCCAACAAGAATGACTTTCAGATATAACACGTCCAGCCAGCATAGGAGGCTCACGGCTTTGTTTTGTCAAGGAAATTTGCTCCTCTATGCCCAGAACTTGACCACCACTTGTAGACATGCCCAAAAACAAGTTTGACACTGATTTCGACCTTTGCTTTGCTTCTAAAATCGACCCACAATCTGAGGATGAACTATGGCTTGACTGGAAATGAAACTTGTGATACAGGATTCCAGAACTCATCCCTTCTTTCTCCTTCAGATTCAGCCTTAATTATAATGGATTCAACAGAAAAAAATATGAGTAACTCAGCCTCTCTTCAACAATGAGTTTGGCTCCATATTTGGCTTGAGATTCCCACATGAAAAAGGATATATAAAAAACACAATATGAGTGGGTAAAATCCACTGATAAAACCTCTTTACCTCAAAATCTCCTGTGAATTTTTTTCTCCTTTGAATCCCGATGGTGAAATCTAAGTGATCCTACTCCTTGAACCAGTGAGAGTGTATAGTTTCAACACTGAAACCAACTATGGCGACTAGGGTTTCCCAAACCCTAAGTTTCTCTTCAAAAACTCTCTGAGAGCTCCTTTTTTCAAAACACAAGTGAATGAATGAGGAAAGACACCCTCATTTCCCTTTTTATAACTCACTTGACTCTTTTTGCCACCTTTCTTACTTTTTCCCTCCAATTAAATATTAAAAGCAATGTTCTCTTCTTTGTTTAATAAAGTGGTTTTTATAAACTAATTAATGTCACTTTTAATGCCGGAAGATGTTTAATTCACCTTTGTGACCACACTGTCCACCCAAAGCTCATTTTCATCATTCTCCTCTGTATATCTTTTCGCCCTGATTCCAACGAGCTATTACACTAAAGTGTTTCTTCAAGTAATCAACCTAAAACAACACCTTAAGCGTAATTAATTAAAATATGCCCATTAATAACATCGTTTTATGGAAATAATCTGAATGCAACGGAACCAAGAGCAAACAGTGTGGAATTGATCATGATGATGAAATATGGTAAGGGATCCCAGTGGGACCCATAAAACCCTCTAGGCTCACCAATGGAGTAATCCCGCTCCTATGATCGGGCTGACACAAGCTCTGGAGATTCCTCCTAACCGCATCACAAGGTAATCCAAAATTTGGGGAATTACATATTCATATGATATGCTACTTTTATCAACCTTAGAATAAATGAATGCAAAATGAACCATGCTGAAGCAAGGACACCAAAACCCAAAAATTACATTCTTTGAACATACAATTCAACTGAAGGTGCAGAAACATGGCAGTCAATGGTTTCTTGAAAATCGATGTTCATAGCATGTAATTAAGTGGACAAAAAAAAAACACTTTGAAATACAACTCCCAAGAAAACCCCTAGGTATTTCTCTTCATTTCAAGGATGGTACCCAGGGTACACCAGTGAATTGCAGCTTTTCACAACCTAACCTAGTGGGGATATTGAGTGAGTCCAACAATGTCCATTGAGGTAGCCAGCCTAAGGACTTGACCCTAAGACCTCTTGATTGTATTATACAGCACTTAGACACTCGAACTAACCCACCAGGCTTAAGTAGAGGAAAAGTTAAAGATAAAAGCACCAAAAAAATGTTTTTAAGAAATCCATAACAATGCAACATGAAAGTAGGTTCTAAAATATCCTGAATCCTGGTAAATACCTTCACACAAAACTATCCTATAAATGCATACTATATTGATTAGATGATTTATTTCATTTTTTAGAACTCCAAACAAGCATGCAATCAAATTTTGATACAATTCTATGTTCTGTGAAATGGAGACTCGCCATCTTCATTAAGCTTCATTAAAAACTGTGATTTTGTTGGAAGGGAATACATTCCAGCACCAACAGCCTTTCTAATAGCCCACCCATGGTGTGGAGCAAAAACTTGTTGATATGCCAGTGAAGCCGGATCTCTCAAAGAGTCCCCCCTGCCAAAATTAGCCAAGACAACAGAAAATGAATTAATCATAGTGGGCAAAGCCAAATACAACATAACTAAGCTACTAGCCTACTACTTACAGGGAGAACTGAGGAATAAAGAGGAAATTTTGATAAGAACAGTTGATGAAATGGAGTGCTGATAAAATCCACTTAGGGCACTCTTGGCAAGAATTATTAAGCACAATCCACATCTTTCAGACAGTTGACTGTCTAAAATGTAAGCAAATTATAAAATAAGGTACAAATTAGTAATAGACCAAACATCAGTTTTTGTTGACTATCTCAGTGCAACACTATCAGTATCACCTGATTTCAAGCAATCCAAGCACTCTCAGCAAATTATCCTGAACTTATATAAAAGCAAAGGCATTCGTTTTCCATGTCCTTTGTGGGCCTCACATTATTACCAAGCCAAAGCATTTTTTTAAGTTAGATGCTATCCTATTAATACGAAAAAAAACAGTACAATTCATGAGAGGGTGAGAACTACTAGAACTAGGCTCATGGCTCAGTAATCAGCAAAAAATAACCAGACTTAACTACTGTTTAGTTCTACAGAAAATATTGCCATGCTCAGAAGCAAAATTGGCCCCAAGGCTTCTGCAGCCTAAAATACTGGCTTTCTTAATATCCATGTGACTAACAGCAGAAATAGTACTTAAACTACCTGGCATATATGCCAAAAACATAGAACTAAAATAGTGTTCATCATAAAAACTAGAGGAAACAGATTAGCCCTGGAGGTGTTTCCTGGGCTTCAATGTCCAGGTCAATGGGATTTGAATGAGTCCCACCTCCAATCCTTCAGGAGCAGCATCCAATGCTTCTTTCTTCGCATTATCTTCCTCTCCAGTGTCCTCCTCATCCAAAGTGAGAATTGCAGTGACAAAGGCAACATATTGCCTTGCATCTGATCCAGCATCTCAAAAAATGGATTAACCTCTTGCCATCCAATGTTACAGATCACTGTATCCTTAACATGCTAGTATAGATCAACTATCTTTGTATATAAAAATCCCTTCCCATCGAGTGCCCTGCGTTGGGTAGGGCTCTGCCAACCTCCTCATCCACCACTATATCTGGAGTTTGACCTCTCTTCTGTTCAGGGTCTCAAAAACCAGATGAGTAGTTGTATAGTCCATCTATACATTTTGCAAGGATACCAAACTTAAATATGATGGCTAGAACACAAGGCCTCTCACCCTCACCTCTCTTTCCTGCCTAATTGTGTTGTACCTCCTCTTCCAGTCCACTGCCAAAATAAACCAGAGATGGAAGACCTTCCCTTGATGGGATCAGGCTCCATTGAACCAATGAAGGCATCCTTCCATGCTGCACAATGCTGGACAGATTTATAACCCTTTCTATAGAATGATTTCCCTGGCTTCTTATTCATGTGGAGGACAGTTACAATTGGCGAAGGGATTGCTGTCACTTGTATGTTGGTACAACAGCCGGCCAGTGGTGCCTGTGTCACCCCATCTAGGGCCAAGTCAAGGCATTGGCTACAAGGAGACCAGAATTATTATTTTTTTGCATATAAATTTGAATTTTAGTAAAAGCCTTTTCTGATCATAGTATTCTCTTGCCTCACATTTTCATTTCCCTGATTGGTTTTGTAATGAGATTAGTTTTGCATTTTCTTTTGTAATTGTAAGCTTTTGTTTTCCTTTCTTGCATGTTTTCCCTTCTACACATTGATACTAATTCAATTAACCAGCTATATAGCTTAGCTACAAGAATCATATTATCAGGGGTGATCACTTCCTGCTAACCAGAGTATCTAGGAAGGGAAGTAAATGACTCAGCAAAAAGTGGCCCATCAGAGTGATGAGATGGATCAATGACAATAGTCATACTGCGATCAATAGTAGACCATCAAAAATGAAACAGAACACGTTCAAAAGAAAATCTCCTATGATCAGCCCTGTTAGTCTAAATGCACATTTACCGAGTGCATATTTTCCATAATCCTATAGCCCATGGCTAGAGAGTGCACTTGGTCTTAGATATTCTTCCTTAGGTGAGAATATTCTCCTCCTAGACAAATGCAAACTTCCTTGAGTTATGCATAAATTGCATTTCAGTTACTCAAGTGGAGTCTAGTTTTGCAATCATTGCTAGCTCATCACCCCACTTTGGCATGCTAACTTTGGAATCTTCACTAAGGAATACGCAGTTCATGTGCTTGAGGCTAGGAGTGCATTCATGATTTTTTCACTTGCATGGCTATGCATGCTTGTACAATCACTATGCATGCATCAGTTTTTCACTTGTGCATGGCTATGCATGCATGTGCAATTGCGATGTATGTGTGAACTTTTCACTTGTGCATGGCTATGCATGCATGTGTGAGTTTTTCACTTGTACATGGCTAGCTAATTGATGCTTATTATGTATGCATCAGTTTTAGCTCACTTCACTTGTGCATCGTTAGTTAACTAAGGCCAACTCCATTGCATGGCCAATTAACTAAGACAAAAGGGTTATTTACGAGTTATGGGAGTTGTTTACTAATGTTTACCGATGTTCAAGTACTAGATGCCCAACCTAGTATGAATTAGATCTTCATTAACAATAATTTCATATGTAAATTATTCATTCATTAAATCAATTCGAATTCATTCATTCTCTTTTCATTTTTTTGGTCTCAAGCTTGCAAATTGTTGTTTCTTCTTTGCAACTAGAGTCATGCGTGCAAGTTATCTAACAATTTGACATGATATCAAAGAACAAGAGGAGCTTGTAAGGAGAAGCACATAATTTTCTTGTAGGTGACATAGGACTAGAGTGCACAGACAAAATGGATCATCCCTCATCAATGATATTCACATGATTCATTATTTTGAATGGAAGTTGAAGGTTCTCCTTCTACTCAGAAGCAATGAACTCTACAAGATTACAATGGGAACTGTTACTGCTCAAACTAGCAGGGGTCCTAAAGAAAATCCTAAAGGGGCAACTGCTAGGACAAGGGCAACAATGGAGACTTAGCCCATTGTCACCTCAGCTAAGGCTCCCTACTCTTTACGAAATTTCACCGATAGGAGGAGACCCGGTATGAGGACTCACTTACAAATAATATATCAATGCAATGGATAAGAAGAGATTCCAATCACCATTTCCAAGGAGAACTCAAAATTAGGGCTTGCTTGCTTTGTAAGCAAGGTGTAGGGTTTTTCAAGGAAAGGTTGATGAGGATTTGAGGGTCAGGTTTAGGGAGTATGTCATGCAATGGAGCTTCCTATTCCTCAAAATCATTATGGAATTTGAATTACTATCTGATCCTTGAAAAATTAGCTTTGATAGGAAATAGGACCACATGGGACCAAATGGACCCCAGGTTAGGTCAAGGGGGGAGGGTTTAGCAACCAATGATGAGCTTGACCTAATCAGGGAAGAGAAGGGGATCAAAGAAAAAAATTCAATGAAAGGTAGCACAATGATCCCTATTAGGTAACTAGCTTAAGGAAAACCAAAGGCAAGAATTGGTCTTTGAACTAGGGCTTGCAATATCTCAAGATCCCACTTTCGGAATCTCATGAAATTTGGAGGGATTCTTGAGGACACACCCGCACAGTTGTGGACCAAAAAACAAAGTATTTGAATGGCTAGATTGTGAGATATTAGATGCCCTACATGACCTATGGGGCTAGACCAAGAAA
The DNA here is from genome assembly GCA_000404065.3 of Pinus taeda. Taxonomy (NCBI): domain Eukaryota; kingdom Viridiplantae; phylum Streptophyta; class Pinopsida; order Pinales; family Pinaceae; genus Pinus; species Pinus taeda. The sequence continues at coordinate 10,283 of APFE030247393.1, read as the reverse complement.
GAAGAGGAGAAGGTGAATAAAAATAAGTTTTAGGGTGATCACCTATGGTAGTCTAGTGCCTAATCCTTTGGGGATATTGGAGTCAAGAATGATTATGAATTCGGATTTGATTTTCTTGGTCATGGAGGCCTTAAAGGCAGCTTCACTTAGCACTAGGGTAAAGGGGAGCAGCTTCAAAGACTTTATACTTCGTTTTGCAAAATAGATGACTTATCAAGATAAATTTCAACCATGAAATATCTCTAGGAACATTCACTCATCATACATGGCCCATACATGAAGCATCACTATCTAGAAACAAAATTTCCACAACTTCGCAATAATAAATGCAGCAAATTAGCCCTAGAATAGCGCAATCCCAGCAACAATGTATTTGACAAAAATAGAGCAAAGAATAGCATTAGAATTGCACTTACATGTATTAGACTATATCCAACCATCAAAAATTTGTCAAACAAGAAGCTCCAAGATGATAAAATGATCCAAACATCAAAATTCATTCCATGCTCCAAAATTTCCTCCACCAAGAAAGATAGCGAAGTTCTCTAAAGAGATACGAGTCCAACCAAGTGATGATGCTAAAATGAATTCATGTCACTTGTATTTATACACTTCTAATGAGTTGGATTTAGCTAATTAGGCCTACACTAGCCCCTACAATAAAATAATGTGCAAAATAACTAACTATTAGTGACAAGCCCAACAAACTAGATCATAAACAAAAGAATAAGCCTCGCAAGAGGTCGAATAATGAATAGTGCATGTTGTTGGGCCTTGCAGGAGACCAAATGGAGTCCATATGTGCCATAATGTGTAGTTGAACTCCCAAAAGCAATGGACGACACATTGGCCCCTTGTAATAACCTGTGGTTCTCCAAATGACATGTGGGGGCACACAAGTGTCTTCATGGGTCTCAAACAAATCGAAGATGCCTATAGATCACCGCAAGGGCTAGGATGATGGTGTAGGTGATGCCACATCATCATGCAAGACGTAGATCATCTGCCAAGTGTATGGTGCAACTCTGGGGCCAGCGAGGAAGGATGGATCATGTGCATCTCCCTCATCCAATAAGTGAACCACGAGCAATCTCTGAATGACTGTGGGCATCTATGGAGTGCTGTCTACTGTTGTTGAGGCCCATGGCTCTCTACACACACCCTACATGTGCCAATGTGTAAGGGTCGAGAACAGATGCAAAAAAAACAGTAAGGGATTTATCACGAACCTGTAAACAATTTGCTGAAATTTGACAAAAGTAATTAACAGAACTGTTGAGGTACCTACCTATGCTGCTGCGGTTGAATAAGTTGTGTCCATGCTGTTGAAGATGCCTCCAGCTACGCTGCTACAGTTACCAAATGACCGAATCCACCCAGTCAAACTGAGCAGAACCTGGCTGCTCAATCCAGTAAGCTTCTTAACAGAAGCCGACTGTTACCCTGTGCCCAGAACCTCAGAACAACTCAAGTTCTTTCTGTGGGTAATTTCCTCAGATGATGTTCCTCTCCTTCAAATTTTCTTCCCCTGTTCTTTCCCTTCCTTCCCTCCCCCTCCTTAACCTTCTGCTTGGTGGTTTTATCAGGTTTCTTGGCAGTGGCCGCCCTTCCATCAGCAGCCCACCGCTTAATCTATGGGTGACACCTTCCATGTCCCGCCTCCTCTATCACTGGTATGGTCACGTATATAAGTATTTCAAATTTAATTAAGGATATCACTTTATGATTTATTAAAATATTATTAAGATTATAACTTTATACTAATTTCTTATATATATATATTAAATCATTTTATTAATTAATATAATTTATTTTTATTAAGAGATAGGTCATTACATACATTCCCCCTTTAGAAAACTTCGTCCCAAAGTTAGGGTCTTATCTTATCTGATTACTTATGATAGCAATTAGTACATTCTTCTTAAGATTGTAAACCGAGGTTTAAAATTCTTATTTTAGTATAAGGAGACTATAAAATTAGTGTTTTAGGTTTACGATTTTAATGGTCATGCCTTGCCCTATCCAGGTTCCCAAGCTATTCTAAAATCATCCTATCCTTCCTAATCTCTTCCACTCCCATCCTATCCGTCCTCTACTGGAGTATGCCATGGCATCAGTTTTGCTAACCTAACCATTCATAAACTCTAAGGTGACAGCGTCGGTTATACCGACCTGATTCCCAGTAGGCATCCGACAGTCATCATCACACGTCTAGGGGAGCGTGATTCGCACAGTCCTCCCATGACTCCAGGGTTCGGAGGATAAACGGTGGGCAACACCTCCACCCCTCCCAGTAGAATTAGGGTTAATACCCTATCATAGAATCTCTTTTAGCTTTAATTGTTCTGAGGTTCTATCATCACGTTGTCATTCTGGCAACTGTTTATTATATGCAATCATACACTTATCCATGCATTCGTAAAATGTGCATTAGCATATTCAAAATAGCTCATGTATAATTCACATATGTCAACTACAATATAACATATTTTGTCATATTCTATTCACGTCAGTGACTTTCATATTAAAATGTAATTATTCTTTGATTTCTATCTCATCAATCATATTGATACGCATAATAAAACAGAATTATCATATCTTAATTCCCATCATAAGCAAAATCATTTAACTGTCTTAAACTTTACTTTGACAACTATAATTTAATAAGATCAACAACATATATCGTTTTAGTATCCATGTACCAGTAGAATTTAATCATATATTATGTCACAAAATTTCACGTTTATATATAATCATTCAAAATGGTTCTAAGTCTCTGATTTGCAGTGAAGTAAATATATACTAAACATAGTTTAAAGTTCTTCAAAATTGACATAGATTAGGATATCTTTGACATATGTCCTTTGTATCTTCCCAAGTAGCTGATCCATGACTATACTTGTCCCATTGGACCTTAACTTGGTCCACCAAGCGATTCCTGAGCTGTCAAACCCTACGTTCCAGTATATGTAATGGTTCGACCGATACGACTCCCTTGTCTGATACCTGCAATTCCTTCCATTGAAGGTTATGAGATTGATCAGCTATATAAGGTCTTAATACAAGTACATGAAATACATTATGAATTCTATGCAGGTGAGGTGGCAGGGCAAGACGATAGGCAACAGGTCCAACTCTTTCCACAACTTTAAATGGTCCAATAAATCAGGGTGACAACTTTGTCCCTTTTCCAAATCGAATAGTACTTTTATTTGGTTTGATGCAGATAAAAACCTAATCCCCTACTTCATACCTCCTATCAGTTATGTGAGCATCAGCATAACTCTTTTGTCTATCATGTGCTTCCTTTAATCGTTGTCCAATTTGTCTTACTTGCTCTTCCATTTCATGGATTAATTCTGGTCCTATTATCACTCGATCTTCTAACCTATCCCAACTTAATGGTGTTCTGCAAGGTCTACCATATAATGCTTCAAATGGAGGCATTCCAATCGAACTGTGGTAACTGTTATTGTATGCGAATTCGACTAAGGGTAAGTATTTTTCCCAGTGTGATTGTTGATCCATAACATACATTCTCAACATGTCTCCAACTACTTGATTTACCCTTTCTGTTTGCCCATCAGTCTCAGGATGGTAAGCAGTGCTTAAATTTAGTTGAGTTCCTAGGGCTAACTGCATGCAAGTCCAGAATCTAGAAGTGAATCGTGAATCTCTATTGGATATAATCTTCTTAGGTACTCCATGAAATCTGATAACTTCATTTATGAATACTCGAGCTACGTCAGCAACATCGTAAGTATCTCTTACAGGAATGAAATGGGCGCTTTTTGTTAATGTATCCACTACTACCAAAATGGCATTGTGTCTTTGAGAAGTAAGAGGTAGTCCAGTGATAAAATCCATAGAAATGATCTCCCATTTAGACATAGGAATGTCGTGAGGTTGTAAGAGACCCGCTGGGTGACAATGATCTGCTTTTACTTGCTGACATTCCAAACATTTTGCAACAAATTGAGCAATATCTCGTTTCATGCCTGACCAGAAGAAGAGTTTCTTAGTATCCGCATACATTTTCCCTACTCCAGGATGTGCACTATATATTGCTCTGTGGGCTTCCCTAAGGATAGTGTCTCGAAGATCCTTATTATCAGGAATATACATCCTTCCATGGAATCGTAAGATTCCATCGTTTTCTAATTCATATCTCCCTCAAATTTAGATTCTTTTGGCTTTTTACCCTCAATATTAGACTTCACCTTTAAATACCAGTTATCTTTTATGAGATGTTCCAATGCTCATTGTCTTAAGTCTACTTTAATGGGTATGAGAGAAAATATCCGAGGGCTTCTGCTTAAAGCATCTACTACCACATTTTATTTTCCCTTAATGTATGATATTCCGAAGTCCTATTCACTTAGGAATTCATTCCATCGCCTTTGTCTGGCATTTAAGTCTCTTTGGGTGAACAAATATTGTAGACTTTGATGGTCACTTTTAAGTGTAAAACTTCGTCCCACTAAATAGTGTCTCCAAATCTTTAAAGCTAGCACTACAACGGCTAATTCTAAATCGTGAGTAGCATAGAGTTCTTCATGAGGTTTTAACTTTTTGGAAGCATATGCTATCACTCCTCTATCCTGTATCAACACTGCACCCAGCCCTTGTTTGGATGCGTCAGTACATATCGTAAAATCTTTGTCCATATCTGGGACTCTTAGGATTGGTGCACTGGTGAGTAGTCTTTTGAGTTCAAAGAATGCTTTATTACATTCCTCAGTCCATTCATACTTAACACCTTTACGCTGAAGGGTTGTAATCAGCTTTGCGATTTTGGATAATCCCTCCACAAATCTTCAGTAATAATCGGCTAAACCCATAAAGCTTCGTATCTCATGTGCATTTTTCGGTATTGGCCATTCCATGATCGCTTTTACCTTCTCATGATCTACTGAAATCCCTTCACCTTATATGATATGACCTAAATAATGAATCTTTTCCTGAAAGAATGAACACTTGGATAGTTTTCCATACAATTGACGGTTTCTAAGGCAGGACAATACTATCCGTAAATGATCTTCGTGCTCTTTCTTATTCTTGGAACAGATGAGAATATCATCTAAAAAGACTTGTACAAATTGATCAAAATATTCGCGGAAAACACTGTTCATAAGATTCATGAATACTGCTGGTGCATTCGTTAATCCAAATGGTACCACAGTAAATTCATAATGTCCAAAACGTGTCCGGAATGCAGTCTTAGAAATATCATTTTCAGAAATCCTTAGCTAATGATAGCCTGATTGAAGATCAATTTTTGAAAAGACAACAGCTCCTTTCATTTGATCGAAAAGATCATCGATTCGAGGCATAGGATATTGATTCTTTATTGTAGCTCGATCCAAGTCTCGATAATCTATGCATAATCTTAAAGATCCATCTTTCTTCTTCACAAAAATTACAAGAGCACCCCAAGGTGATATACTGGGTCGAATATAGGTGCACACCAACCATCCTCTTATTTACAGGTAGAAGCAGGAGCGGTTGAAGGGAAAGACAAAGATGTGGGATGTGCTTCTTGATGATATGGGCTTGGACGACAGTGTTAAGTTGGCATTAGCCAACATGGATCTTAATGACCCGGTGCTAGAGCCAGTGACTTTTGATGATGAGTCAGTGTATCTTGAGGGGTCATCCTCCACACCAGTGTTGCAGGGGAGCCCCCCCCCAAATCCTGCTCCCGATCTGCACTCCGGGCAGGAGCGACTCGGGAGCGGGTCGGGAGCACGCTCCTGAAATCACTCCCGAAAGGGAGTGGGTTGGGAGGGGAGCAATTTCGTGAGTGTGCTCCCGTAAAACAATTTGCGCTCCCTGCCTATTTCCAGAGCAAAGCAGGGAGCGTCGCTTTTGTCACTCCGGGAGCGATTTTTATAACCCGAGAGTGATCAAGGAGCAATTGCTCCCGACCGCTCCCAGGATATAAAAATCGCTCACGGAGTGACGAGAGGGACCAACGTTAGCGGAGATGCCCGAGAAAAAAAATAAAATAAAAATAAACAAATAAAAAACAAGTTTTGTGGAAATAAAGTGAGGGAGGGAGGATGGGGGGTAGTGGCGAGCAGGGGTTAAATAGACCCTCCCTCATTTCATTTCATCATTGTGAGAGTGAGAGTGAGATTGAGATTGAGAGAGGGAGATTGAGAGAGGGTGAGAGTGAGGAGCAAGAAGAAAGTGAGAGAGAGCAAGGGGAGAGTGAGGAGCAAGGAGAAAGCAAGAGAGATCAAGGAGCAAGGAGCAAGAGAGTGAGAAAGCAAGGAGCAAGGGGAAATTGAAGAGCTTCCAAGGGGAGATTGGACGCTAAAGAGGTAGGCTCTACAATATTGAATAGAGTGTCTAGCAATTTTTTTTTAATGTTTATTCCTAAATAAATAAATAAATTTTTCTCTATTTCCCATTCCATTTTTATAAATTTTGCAGATTCAAAACTTCAAATTTCAAACATCATGGTTATATTTCTTGGCATTTTCTTCTTCTTGGTTCCTTTTTTGGTTATTATGGTGTTGGAGAGTAGAAAAATGGGGGTTGAAATTGAAAATGAAGAAGCGGGACATAGTGGATTTGATGAAAACCCTAGTGAGGAGGAGCTAGAGGAAAGTGAACATAAGTAAGCTCAAAAAACTAAACAAGACCAAACCCCATTGTGGAAATATGTTAACAAGCCTGAAGCAGGGAAAGGGGGTGGAACCACTACATTTCATTGCCCCCATTGCAACAATAATTACACAGGTTCATACACCCGTGCCAGAAAACACCTCTGCAGGAAAATCCCATGGGATGGAGATAAACAAATAGGAATCAAAACTTGTACAGGTGTGTCAACAGCAGATAGAGCCAAATACATAAGGGAAGAGGAGGAAGTCCAATACAAATCTAAAAAATCGAAGGGTTTCTTTGAACCAAGCTCACAATCACATGCACAAAGAAATCCTTCAGCATCCTCCCAAGGCAATGGATATGGAGGCACAGGGTCGCCAGGTTTAAGGCGTAGAACCAAAATTAGATTTCCTTGATGAAGGGTGTAGGAATGATGTGGATTCAAAAGTTTACAGGTTTCTCTATGCATGTGGGATACCATTCAATGTTCTTCGCTCACCTTATTGGCACAAAATGGTTTCTGCCATAAATGATGCGCCTAAAGGATACAAGAGCCCTGGGTATGACAAGGCAAGAACAGTTGCAGTTGATCATGAAAAAGCAAAAATATCACATTCTTTGAATAAAATGACAAGTTCTTGGACTGACCATGGGGTGTCCATTGTATCTGATGGATGGACAAATGTAAAAGGCAAGCCATTGATAAATGTTCTTGCTTTGTTTGTTAGTGGTGCCATCTTTCTTTCAGCATATGATTACTCAGACAAGTTCAAGACCGCCATACAATGTCATCCAAGTCATCACTGATAATGCTCCTAATTGTAAGGTAGCGGGAGCAATTATTGAGGATAAATACCCCAACATATTTTAGTCTGGGTGTTTGGTTCACACAATGAACCTTTTGATGCATGATATTGTTAAGAACAAAAACGAACAATACAAATGGA
>APFE030247388.1:8689-36294 GCA_000404065.3 Pinus taeda | reverse complement strand
AATTAATTAAAATAGGACATTTTATATAACACTCTATTATTTAGTTAAAACCCTAGAAAAATCGTGGATGATAGGTTTTGAAATCATTCTGCTTAAAATATTTATATAAACCACTCAATAATTTAATTTAACCCTAAAATATCCAAAATGCATGTATAAAAAAGTTTATAGTTTAGTTAGAACCTAGAGATATTGTGGATGGAAGAATTGGAACTGCATAGTTTAATTAAAACAAAAAATATCTTTTTATAAAACATTTTATAATTTAGTTAAAGTCTAGAAAAATCGTGGAGGGAAGATTTCATACCTAACTTGAACTCTTTATATAAACCACTTTATAATTCAATTAAAGCCTAAAATATTCATAATATTTCTATAAATGAATATAATTTAGTTAGAGTTTATAAAAACCTTGCACAACACTGTTGAAACCTATGCAATTTAGTTAAAACTTCAAATCTTTGTATAAAACACCCTATAATTTAGTTGAAGCTTAGAAAAGCCATGGACAACGAGTTTCTATCTTGCACGACTTTCAGTGTGGTTGTTCTCCATGTAAATGAGGGTTTTTTTTTTTTTTTTACTTTGTTCATTGTGTCTATGTTGATGATCTCCAAAGCATACCCGAAGTGTTCTATACCAATTTTCTATATGTTGATGATTATTCATTTCTCATTTTATGCTATCATTTACTATGCGTGATTGTGTAAACAATATGTTGAAAGTTGAGCTAGATTTGTTAAAAATGTACACGAATAGATTCACAACATTATAAAATATAAGAAGTTTCAAAGACACTAACTTAGGATAAAAAAGATAGAACACCACTCAAACAAGAAAACCTAACGAAAGGGGCAAGAGTACCCTCTTCTTAAAACATAAAAGAACATCTTTTGTGTAATAAACACGGAGTTGAAATATCACTCCATAATATACAAATATCACAACTACATAAACTAAATGGATGTAAATGTCAATAAGCTCAATTCATATATAAACATCAAAACATTTACTTTATCATACATCTCACATTGTTAAAATTTTTAAAATCATTAAAAGTTAACTTAATTATAATTTATTTAAAGAAGTATATATATCTCATATTATTATATTATCATATATATAATATAATATATATATATATAAGATTCTTAACCATGTAGATCACACCTAATTTATTATGAGATCTTTATTTGTTAAATGGGATTTGTTGCAATACTATGGGCTTATACCATGGCTTACCAATACCATATGACCAAAAAACCACAACTCAGTTCATAAAACACTTTTTCATGTGACATTTTCTTGTAGTTAAGAATTTGATTAAAAGGACAAAAAATGCATAACTACTTTGGAAGTAAATCTCACCCTTGGTTTGTATATTTTTAAAAATATTCTAGAATATTTTATGGAGGTTAAATCCTTGCTATCGACCTAATAATTATCAATAATTAAATTAAAATTCTAAAAACCCTTTTCCAAATTAGAGGTACATAATTAGTACCATGACTAAAATAAACTTTAAAACAAAAGTAAGATTTTAAGACTGATCCAATATTTTCCATAGAAATCTGGATATTCATACAAACATCAGAAAAAGATGATTGTTGATAAGTGTAGCAAGAAAGTCTCAATTTGACTTTGTTATGGTCAAATTGAGAAAATTCGAAATTTCCAAAACAAACAAATTGGAGGCAGTTAAATGAGGGGACATGGCTCTTTTCACTCATTTAGCTCAGTAAATTCAAGCTAAGGGTTTGGATTTCAATTTGCATGTGTTGATTGCTAATTTGTAGCAATCCAGTTCAATTATTTCCAATTGTATTAAGTTAAACAGTTAACTGTTGATAGAACTAGTTGGAGGTCAGTTGTGCGGTGGGACAACAATCTAACTTAGCGATCATTTAGTTAACTGATCAATCAACCAAAAATATCTCATGCATGAAAGGAATTCAAATTGCTTGGCTGTGGTGGAGATTCCAAGGCAATGTAACATCAATTATAGATTAGTCTTGAGTGTACAAGTGTTGCATGTAGCCATAGATCAATCCTTGGAAATTGTGCAAGCATATTGGAGGAAATTTTTAAATAGTAGGGGCCTAAAATACTCAGGATTTGTGCAAGGAAATAGGGGCTCAAGTAGAGGAAAAAATTGACTAAGTCTGGGTCATAGCTTCTCATTGACCGGAGAGAAAGGTTATTCACTTGTAGGTTGAGATCAAAGCTAGCAAGTAATTGTAATACGTGCTCTATTCATCTAATTGATGCAAAAAGGTTAAGGGGTTTTACTAGTTGGTTTCCTCTAGATACATTTGTGTTCTTGTGTCATTGTCATTGATGCATGATTGCAATTGTTGTTTTAACTGTGAATTAATTTCTGTAGAGAAGTGGAGTAGAATTGCGTCTCTTGATTTAGATTAATTTTACTGAGTGGTTACAATTATATCACCTAATTTATACATGGTATCGAGATTAATTCACAATAGAACAATAATTTCAAAGTTGCTCCTTGGGAGTTTCGAATTTGCAGCTTCAATGTAGCATGATTTGTTCAAATTTGAGAGAATGGCCTTCAATGGACTGAGATTAGAGTATGCTTTGGAAGGCATCTCAAATTTCATTGCATGGAAGGATTGCATGGAGGTGGTACTTGATGAAAATGAATTGTTGGAATATGTCAAGACAAACATTCCAAAACCAGGATCAACTGATGCCCATAACCTAGCCCAATGTAAGAAAGACGTAGCCAAGGTGAGGAGAATAATTCTGAAGGGAGCGAGAGACCATGTTGTCTCAAATATCCATTGGAATAAAACACCTTTTGCAATGTGGAAGGCACTGGCAGAGTTATTTGAGAATATTAGTGACCATAGAAAACTAGCGCTCAAAGACAAACTTCGAAATATCAAGATGCATATGAAAGATACTATTCTACCATATCTCACCAGATTTACATGAGTTTGGGATGAACTTGGAGGGGTTAGTGTGAATGTTGCAGAAGATGACCTAGTGAACCTAGTTGTTATAGGCATTCCCAAAAGCTTGAATAACTACTAGAACTCAATGAATGGGAGGGAGAAATTGCTGAATTGGGAACACTTATGATCCGATTTGGTATAAGAAGAGATCAAAAGAAGTACCAGAGATGGAAGTTGATCCAAGGGAGAGGATCAACAAATTTTGCATTGGTTGTAAATGGAAAGAAGGGAAAATGAAAGAAATCGCAAACCAAACCAAGATCCATCCAAGGGGGCATGAAGAAAGACTTGTCCAAAATTAAATGCTTCAATTGTCATGAATTCAAGCATTATGCTACGAAGTGTCCACACACAAAGTCTAACAAGAAGAACTCAAGAGGAGTAGCAAGTGAAGCTCTGGATTCATAATTTGAGCTAGATTTCACCCTTATTGTATGCATGGCCAACACTATGATGGGGAGTGTGTGGTAATTGGACTCTTGTGGCTTGTTCCACATGACATTTTTAATGACAGAGGAGAAATATCTCCAGATGCATATTGAGCTTGGGAATGATGGAAAGTACAATGCTATTTGGATTGGTACAGTAGCGTTTAAGAGGGAGTTAAGATCCCCTCTTCACCTCAAAGATTTCATGTTTGTACCAGGCCTGAAGAAGAACCTCATCTCTATAGTAGTTTTGGAAGACCATGGCAATGATGTGATCTTTAGTAAAGGTAAAGCCTTTTTGAGACACATAACTACTAGACAGGTGAATTAGATCGAGATTCATGTGAAGAACCTGTATAAAATTGATGTGGAAGATTGTGTTGCATTAAATAGTAAGGGAGAGAAAGTGCAGAGTCACGATGTCGGTGAGGTTTGGCGCAGAAGACTTGGTCATTTGCACCATCGAACCCTTAAAATTATGCAACAAATAAGCACTTTCCTCCCTAAAGGATCACTTGAGCAACAAGATGTCTTCAAGGGTTGTACCTTAGGGAAGTATGTAATATCCACATTCCATGATCGAGACAAGAAAGCACATGCAATCTTGGAAAGAGTCCACTCTGATGTTTGTGAACCCTTCTCGACAGCCTCCATTTCCAAATATAAGTACTATGTTATTTTTATTGATGATTTATGAAGGAAGTGTTGGATCTTTTTCATGCAAAAGAAGGATGAGACATTCAAAAAATTTGTAGAATTGAAGGCACTAGTTGATAAAGAGACTGACATGAAGGTGAAGGCTCTTAGGAACGAAAATGGAGGTGAGTATGTTTGAAGGACTTCAAGGAATGTTGTGCCAAAGAAGGAATTCGAAGAGAACTGAGAGCTCACTACAACCCACAACATAATGGGGTAGCTAAGAGGAAGAACCAGAGAATTGTGGGAGCTGTGAGAGCTATGCTACATGACCAAGGGTTTCCACTGCATTTATGGGCAGAGGCATGTAGCACAAGAATTTACTTGCAAAACTGAAGTCCTCATCGGATTCTAGGTATGATTACACCAGAGGAGGCAATATCGGGAATAAATTCGGATGTATCTCATTTAAAAAAAATTGAAGCCTCTGTTTACTAGCATGTCTCCAAAGATTTGATGAAGAAACTTGATCCGACAACAAAGTTGATATTTTTTGTGGGTTACACAAAAAATCCACATAATTACCATGTGTACTTACCTTCCCTTAGAATGAAAATTATGAAAAGGGATGTAAATTTTGATGAGGAGAAAGAAATGTGATTCTCTCTTAAGAGGGAGCTTCATATCCCACTAGAAGATGAGCTTTAGAGCCTCAGGGAGTTTTGGAGCAACTAATAGTTGAGGAGCGGAGAGGATGCTAAGTTGAGACATCCACTCAAAGCAGAACCATCCAGAGAAGGTAGAAAAAGAACCAGGGAAGTTGATAGATTGGTGCAGGATGTCAGCAATAATGTGGGAGATCCTTCAAATTTGCATAGGAAAAGGAGGTCACCTAAGAGGTACACTGCCTACATGGCTCTAATGACTTAGCTTATAGAGACTGAGTTATCCTATTTCAAGGAAGTAGTTGAGAAACCAATTTAGGTTGATGCAATGGTGGAATAATACAAATTCATTGTAAAGAATAGTGTTGAGGAAGTGGTCCCAAGATCGACAGATAAATCAGTTGTGGATTCGAGATGGATATTCAAGGTTAGGCATGCAAAATACAGAAGAATAGAGAAGTATAAGGCCATATTTGTGGTCAAAGGATTATCTGAAGTTGAGGGAATTGAATATGAGAAAAGCTTTTCTCCCATAGAAAGGTATTCATCCATTAGATCAATTCTTGCATCGAATGTGCATATGGGGTGGAAGATCCACCAGATGGATGTAAAATCAACATTTCTCAATGGTGTTATTGAGGAGGAAGTGTACATCGAGCAAGCAAAAGGATTTGAGACATTTGATTGAGAGTCTGATGTGTGCAGACTTAGGAAAGAATTGTACAATCTCAAACTGGCACCCCGAGCTTGGTACACTACGATTGATAGTTATCTCATATGATTAGGCTTCACCAAAAGTGAAGTGGATGTAAACCTCTATCATATTTTGTTATAATTTCTTATCATTGTTTTATATGTTGATGATTTAATATTGACAGGTGATGAGCAATTTATCAGTTCCTGCAAGGAAGACCTCGCAAGGGAATTTAAGATGAAATACACGAGTCTCATGCACTACTTCATCGGGCTAGAAGTATGGCAAGACGATAGGTAATTGTTTGTATCTCAAGGAAAATATGCCACTGATATACTGTAGAGATTTCACATGGAGAGTTGTAAGCCCATGGAGACACATCTAGCGACCAAAGGGAGGAAGGAGTATGCCACTTCAGGGGAATAGGTTGAGGCTACCATTTACTAGCTTCTAGTGGGTTCACTGATTTATCTTGTGAACACATGACCACATATGTGCTATGCAGTCAACAATCTGACCTAGGTTATGGTTAGGCCAACCAAATTGTATTGGAAGGAAGCAAAACATGTTTTACGATACCTCAAAGGCAGTACCCAGTATGGATTATGGTACAAACGGACAAAGTGAGTGAAGTTGTGTGAATATAAAGGTGAAAATTGGGTAGGGAAACCATTTGATCGAAAGAGTACATCAGGTGGAATTTTCAGCGTTGGGTCCATAACAGTTTCCTGGTACAACAGGAAGTAGAGATTTGTGGCGCTCAACTCGATAGAGGTTGAATACATGGCTACAAGTCAAGCAACATGTGAGGCAATTTTGATAAGAAATATACTTGTGGGAATATTTGGTAAGGAGATGGATTCAACTGTGATCTATTGTGATAATCTGAGTTGCATTAAAATCTTTGAGAATTCGATATTTCACGATCGATCCAAGCATATAAATATTTGGTATCATCATTTACGAGATTGTGTGTAGAGGAGGATAATGTTTCTACAATACATTCTTATAGAGGAACAAGATGCTAACATCTTGAAAAATGATTTTTCAAGAGGGAAGTTCAAATTCCACAGGTGCAGGCCTTAGTGGTGGTTCAAAATCCTTTTCTTGCTAAGAGGGAGTGCCAAGAAGTGTAGCAAGAAAATCTCAATTTGACTTTCCCATGGTCAAATTGAGAAAATTCGAAATTTCCACATCAGGAGACAACTTGGAGGTAGTTAACTGAGGTGACATGGATCTTGTCACTTAGTTAGCTCAGTAAATTCGAGTTAAGGCCTTGGAGTTCAATTTGCATGTGTTGATTGCTACTTTGTAGCAATCCAATTTATTTATTTCCAATTGTATCCAATTAAACTAGTTCTAACTATTGATAGAACTAGTTGGAGGTTAGTTGTGTAGTGTAACAACAGTCTAACTCATTGACCATCCAGTTAATTGATCAATCAACCAAAAATATCTCATGCATGCAAGGAATTCAAATTGCTTATTTGTGGTGGAGATTCCAAGGCAGTGTAACATTAGTTATAGACTAGTCTTGAGTGTACAGGTGTTGCATGTAGTCAATGATCAATCCTTGGGAATTGCGCAAGAATTTTGGAGGAAATTCCTAAATAATATGGGCCTAATTCCGCAAGATTTGCACAAGGAAATATGGCTCAAGCAGAGGCAAAACTTGACTAAGTCTAGGTTAGAGATTCTCATTGACCAGAGAGAAAGGTTATTCACTTGCAGGTTGAGCTCAAGGCAAGCAAGCAATTGTATTACATTATCTATTCATGTGATTAATGCAAGCATACCTAAGAGGTTTTTACTAGTTGGTTTCCCCTAGATAAATCTATGTTCTTGTGTATGTGATTGATGTATGTTTGCAATTGTTGTTCTAAATTGCAAATTAATTTTCGTAAAGTAGTAGAGTAGAATTGTGTCTCTTGATTTAGATTAATTTTTTTGAGCAATTGCGATTCTATCACCAATTTTCTACAATGATAATACTCCTTAGATCAAATCAAGCCAATCTCAATAACATGTATAAAGCCCACGATGCACAATCTACTACAATACTCCACAAGTGACCCAAAATTAAATCAAATAGAAAAACCAAACAAAATCTAAAACCCCATTCCAGAAGTAACCCAAAACTAAAACTAAAACAAATAAAAAAGCAAAACAAAATATATAACACTACTCACAATTAACCCAAAATTAAATCAATTGAAAAAAAAGCAGTGTCACTTAAATTATTAGTTCGAAACTTGATTTATAAATTTATTCCATTATATAATAAATTTATTTATATTTTTTTCCCACAAAATATATATTTACTATTTCATATTTAACTTGAAAAATAAAAATTTAATCCAACCATTGCAATATATGGAGAGAAGATCGTTGTGAAAATTATTGCAATTAGAAGATTTACTAGAAAATTTCTCTTCTTTTAAAATATTTTCATGTACATTGTTGCATGACTTGTTCAAGTCAACCAAACACAAAATATTATTTAAGTTTTATTGTTAGTATTTGAATTAAAGAAGCATGCAAATAAAGAAAAGTTTGATAAAGGAATTTTTAATTTTAAAATTTCTCAGCGTTATTTTAATTGTGAAGAGCTCTAATTAAATTAAACGTAAATTTAAATTAACACAAATTTAAATTAATTATAATTAATAAAAAACCAGAAACTCATACAACATTCAATATCAACAAACGTAGAGTACATAAAATGGAAATCATGTTTTTCACAAAATTTTAAACCGCAAATTCACAAAGGCATTGAACAACAATTTTTCCTCTAATTTTCCAAAAGCCTTTGAACACCCACATCACTTTATGAATTAGGGTTTTCGCTGAAATGTATTATATCGTTTTATATGTTGCATGAATTCTATTGTTTTTCTTTAAATTTCAGAACACTCACATCACTTTACTATAAGAATTTGGCAAAATATTTATAAATCTAAGTACAATGATAATAATTTAAAATTTATTTTAACTATTAATATGTGAAATATTATTAAATTTTTATAAGATTGATCATGCATTTAGATATGAATTATGTATTTTTTTTAAATTAAAATGATGTTATTCTTTTTATTTTTTTTGTTGGTAAGATTATATCTTCATCATGTCTAATATATCACCCCATCAGGGTGGAGAATTGAATCTCACATCAAAGATTGCATTAAGAGAGCACCACGGGATCACTGTCTATCCCATACGGCTGAATCTAATGATGTCAATTTTTAAAAATATTTTTTTATTTTTTTGGAATAAGTTTTATTATTATTTTATTATTGTGAGGTTATATTTTCCACTTACGCTCATGTTTTAAATAATTATATCAATTTTTCAAATTAAATTGATTAAGTCATAAAATAATATACTTAAAAAAGATTTAAATATATAAAAACACTTAAATATATTTGAATTTAAATTCAATTCCCCAAATCCTAAATGGATACCTTTTCAATTGAAATAATTAAGATAACGAACTCCAGCCATATCATTAGTTCTTTTAATCTATACTATTCATGACATTTATATTATTATGCTCAATTGTATTGTTTTGTCCATTTCATTTCTCCTTATTGTTTTTGCGAGTTCTCTTCCATCGTTCTCTCTTTCATTCATTTTTATCACATGTCCAAATGGGTATTGGTAGGAAATTTTTATCTAGATTTCCAAAGCTTTTTACATATTTTCTCATCTTTTGCAACAATTTCATAGAAATATATTTTATTTATTTATTTTTATTTTGGCTTCAACTTTCCAGTTTGTTATTTCATCCTAGAACATCCGTATGAATTTTCTAGCTCTTATATGTTCAATGATTCATTCCATGGCCAAGTGATTTTTCAACATGGTTGGCACATGTGTTGTATCAACCCTTCTAATGGAACTTAGGTTGTCACTACTGAAAAAATCATTGTTCTATTAGTATTATTAATTATATTATTTAGAGATTGGGTTTAAGTCACTTTCTAAAGAAATGGCGCTGCATGTGTAGGATCATTTGCTAAATGTAACACTCTCTTCAAAATATGCTACAACTCATATCTTCATCTTACATATCTTTAGCACCTACAACAACATTCTTATCTATGAGTTTTATTCATTTATGATATTTCAATATCAATTCTAATGTTAATTAGCTAACACAAGGAGACAGGTGAAATAACACTAGGTTAATTTGATTTATATTGTTAATTCATTGTATCATCTATTTATTGTGAACCCTAAATATATAATATGCAAAATAATTTGATATTATTTCATAAAAAATATCTTTTTAAAGAAATTGTAAATATACTACCTCTTATATCTAATGTAGATTTAAAATATTAAACCACTCTTGTTATGATATTATAGGATTGAAGTCTAATATTTTCATTCAAATCACAAATATAAAAAATATTCACACTTTATATTACATTCTTATATTCTTACATGTGTTTGACATCCACAATTTCATTGTGATTAGAGATATCCATGTCTTAAAAACTAAAAGCTCAATATTATAATGGAGTAGAAATCCCAATAATAAGCATACTAACTAGCCTTGAGATTAGTCACTAATCCTAGGACAAGCATAAGAATTCCCAATGATAAGAAGAATTTTAAAATTATTTAAACTATAGATTAAATCACGGAACCAGAGTTAGTATTGGATATTGGAGCACAAACTAAAATGTCATATTTGGTTTAACCATGGGAAAGACTCACATTATAGGATTTTCAACAATTATGAACACCAATTATGAAATATTATTAAAACCATAGTTACCAAATTTCAATTCAAATTCTAATACAAATTCGATTAGATATGGAAAAAAAAATAGATTGTTTAAATTCTAGAGTATACATCTTTCCAATACTAGAAATATATATTTTTTTAATATTTAAAAAATTATATTATTTTTGTCAATATTTAAAAAAAATTGAAATAGATAATTATAATATTGAAAATCTCAAAAAAACCCTTAAAAATTGTCGCCAATGATATATGTTGCAAATAAAATTATATCATGGAACAAAGTGCATAGTTTTATATTAGAACAACGCATTATGATAATTTTTCTATTTATTTGTATTTCCAACCATGCAATCAATTATATGATGTCTAGTATAAACTAAAATTCTTACAAATTCCACATTCTAGTAAACAATATAGATTCTAGATTGCACCATCTAGATTATGTTTAGAAGGTAGCCATATGTTAAGTGTGTATAATTTTTTTCTCAAAATCTACATTTATATTCTCAATTATTATTATTTATTTATAAAACTAAATTAAATTATATTTTTTAACAATTAAAAGTAATATCTATTATTTTTAATTACTAATTATTGGTTAATATGATTAAACAACTTTTTATTTAGTATTTAATGACTTGTTAATATGATTAAACCACTTATTAATATTACAATTTAGTACTTATTCAAATTTCTAATAAAAAAATCCACTAAATGTTAAACCCGTTAATGTTATAAACCATAAAATGTGACTGAATTAATTAACACCCTTAATAGGAAATTTACTTTGAACATTTTCATTATATAAAAATTAAAATAGTGTTGTCATTTGTTTATGGCTAACCTATGTTATCTCATGTTGGAAATACTGAGAGGGGGGCGAACAAGTATTTCCTTAATTTTCCACAATTGGTTAGTTAATTCCATTAACATTCAGAGCATTTAAAACAAACATATGGAACGTCACATCAATGAACAATATACAATGCTTTGTCTCAACCAAGTGTTGTGTTATGTACGATGCACATACAAATCTACCAGATAAATCTGGAAGGAAGTGTAAGACTCCCCAAGAGGTTTTACCAGCAAAGCTGCAAGGAACCAAATGCTCCCTAAATAGTTTGGGCTCTTGTAGCAGCGATAATGGCCCAACTACAATAATGTTGTTACTGTTTTCCATTGTTACCACCACAACCACCACGATTGCCATTGCTACCATTGTCTACACCCACTGTTGTTGCTACCACTATATACACTCATCGTTGTTGTTGTTGTTGTTGCTACCACTATCCACACCCACTGCTTCTACTACCACTATCTCTACTCATTGTTGTTGCTACCACTGCCTAACTCACTGTTGCTGGTGATTCCATTATTGTTGCTCTCATGTTGTAACTGAAAATATCCTCAATACTCTCATACTGTAATAAACACTTGTCATCATCACAACCCTAAAAAGTCAACATATAACATCTCCGTTACAGGAATAATATTGTTGGAACATGAATAGTACTCTTATCATAGGAATGCAATAGAACTCTGCCTTAATCATTTATCAAGCCCTTCATCATTATGCCACACATCTATGACTAATGCATAAAGTACAATTGTTATGCTAGATCAATGTTTCTCATCAGAGGCTCTTCTATACAAGGGTATTGTCATTGTCTACCACCAAGTCCAACTCATACAACATTATTTCACTTTGTGTTATATAAAGCTCATTTTCACCTATGCGCTCAACACATCATTGCTGCATTCAAGATTAATGTCACAAGCAGAAGAATTCTGGACCAAGCATCACATACAAAATACCGTCAGATAACACTATTTAAAGTCAATGTCATGTCTCAAAGTCATTTTCATAATAATGTTTCTCAAACCATTGTCATGGTTTCATTCAAGTCATTGCCTGGAAACACTGTTATATCATCAAAATCAACTACTGGAGTGTTTTAATGTCATATACTTTTGTCTTGTTGGCCACAATATTACTACAACAATCGTTAACGGTTTACAGTTCACACATTAAGGATGCCATATTGAAAAGTGCATTATTGTTGTCAATATACTGTCAAATGTCGAAAATGTCATTATAAGAACACTTGAATATGTAAAGGGCGTAGTTATATTGAGCTTGGTACTGCTACAATAATCAAGAGCCTTTCATTGTCTCATAATAATAAGATCTTAGAGGCAAGATCTCGGTCATCCTGCATGTAGGTCATGCCACATAAATAATGTTCTTTCATGAATCACATTGTGTTGCATCACCGAAGAAACATTTAATAGCTATTATTGTTGCAAAGATGATTTGACAATAGAACAATGTTGTAACGAACTGATTATGAAACCCTAGACTACTGACTGCTGAAGATGAACCCCTGTCCACAAGGTTCTTCAATAAACTAGATTTATAACTATAAAAGCTCTTAATGTTTATAGTCAATCCTCATTACCAAATTGGTAAGTTGTTTTTTTGATACTTTGATCTATAAGACACAAGGTTTTCTTAGCAAATATATACACTTGGCTTAACTCTGCTTCAAGGCTAGTTAGTTAGGTTGCAATCATTTACCGAAGATGACATCTGTAGCTTTGAGTGTAACAAAATCCTTCCATGGATGATTACACTGTCACTGAATAGATGAAACCATTTTTATTTCTAGATGAAGTAATAATGAGTCTGATGCCAGTGATAGAACCCTTACCCTATATCCAACAACTTATTTGATGCACATTTACTCATATAGGTCAACTTGTATCATAGAGAGCTTGCATAGGTTGGCTTAGTGATGACACATGTTGTAACATGTGTGTATATATATAAGTATTCATCATTTTAATGCTCAAAATTTTTCAACTTCAACATGCATAAACTCCACAGACTCTAAAAAGGTTGTTTCATCTTATAGAATTCAAGCACTCTTCTTTAATTATAGAGTTGCAGAGGTGACTGACCCTTTTTACCTTACAATGCAAATAAATTTCTCAAGAAATGGTTCCCTAATGAGGGTTGAGTTTCATAGGAAGAGATAATTCCCTTTATTGATGGCCATGGAATGATAAATCATAATTTCTGAACCAATGATAATTCATGCAAGAGAGAGACGTATTATATATGTGTAAACCTTAGATTTGATTAACCAAAAATATGCCCTAATGGAGGGCCACAGTGATCTAGATAGAAGTATTAAGGCCTGCAAATAACAGATTCCAACAATAGTAATTACAAACCCTTGCTTCCTTTAGAAGCCAAAAATATTTGATGTTAAAAAATGCCACACATTTGATGATATCAAACTGATTCTTTGAGGCTGCATGGACATGGCTTTTAATCCTCATGATTCTTTGTTGGTTTCATTATATAAATCACAATATTCCTTCGTTGGTCCTGAAAAAGAAAGTTACAAGAGCGAAACCCTTTCTCCCAAATGAATCACACAAAAAAACTTTGATCATAACCAAACACTTGTGCATCTACAATGTATCTTCAAGTCTCCTTAAGGCTGAAATGTCATAGTTACTCAATTATAGAATAATCATTTAGATTACTTGATGAAGTAGTGATTGAGGCCTCTTGGATAGATTTGGAGGGGGCTTCATTGAGGTGTCCAAATTCCTAAAATGGTGGGAAACATTTGATTTGAAATTTAAGTAGTGGAAGGAAAAACTTTTAAGGTTTTTTAAAAATATAAATTTCAATAAACTTAATAAATCCAAGGCCCCTCATATATCCTTGATCATTTGGAAATAATAATACATGAATGATATTTTTCCATAAGAAGAACTATTTTAATCCATTGTGGATGAACTTTCAACATGAGCAAGGAGAAGTTGCCACATCACCACCTCATGGTCCTTTTACCCACAAATTGGGTAGGTTGACTTTCAATGGACCTATCTCTCAAACCGTGAAGTGCATGAGACGTTGCACATATGATTGGAATCAACATAATGAGTAGAATCAATTGGAAATGGTCTCCAAGGAAAACTCATAGATCGTTGCTTCAAAAAACTCTAACAAGTGTGGGGTGTGTTCGCCATCTAGAGAATCCAAACCCTAGAGTTAGGGTTTCATTAAACTCCATCATCCATCATCATTACCTACACCACCATTACCTGTATCATATCAATGATGTCTAACTATACTTGACACCATTGACGATATCTACATCCTGCACTTGTTGGCACCTGTTGCACTTGCACCTGCTTTGACATCAATGAAAAGATACTCAACAATCTCCCCCTTTTTCATTGATGTTAATAGACCTAGTAGGACAAGGCATGTTTCAACACATATCTCTTCCTCTCCCTTGTTTCTTCCAAGATTCTCTCCCCCTTTGACATCAATGGAAAAGGGTGTCTGACATGTCCTTAACAATATCTTCAAGGGATGTGACTCCCCCTAACAACATGCTTACCTATTGGATCATCTCTACAAGCTCCCCCTAAAAATGTGCTTTTTGGTCGCATCATCTATTATAGGCTCCCATTGACAATGTTTGGTATTGTGATGTATCTCCCCTTGTCTCCATATTTATGATCTTCTAATTATGAAAACATTCATTGTGAAACCTATTTGCTCTGCTAGACCTTGGTGGTCTTGTCTTATTTCCTGGTGAATGACCTTGTTTCTTGGTTCTGCAAAGTCCATGTCAAGTCACTTCTACAATATTGTACAAAGTGACCAAAATTGTGGCATAAATAACACTCAACATCTGGTCTCAATAATGGATAAAAAGTTTTGTAACTCTTGTTGTCATAGGCATATGGGATTTTGTCTTGTCTTCCAAAAAGTATAATTCCAGGGCTTTGATAAAACCCTCTATTAATACTCCTGCTATATTCCCTACATTCTCAAGCTCTATGTCCATAGTTAAAACATGTTTAATATTAACCATAAAATGTGCTTGTATACCAAGGTGTATAGGGTACTGATTTTCCAAAGGTGTCTTTCCCTTAAGAGTATCTAGAGATTTATTGCTCTCCAATTCTGAAGGTTTTTTTTTGATTTATTGTTTTGAATGCATTATCTTCTTTTTAGGCATTGGTATTCCAACTTCCAGTGTTGCTTGACTTGCGCAACACTTCGACTTTAGGATTTTCTTCATTTTTTTCATGAGAATTTTTTTCTTCTCTAACAAGTATCTTCTCTTCAACTTTGGAGTGAGGCTTCTTTTCATCTTCATCATGTGACATCTCTTCTTCCTGGTAGCATGAGGATTCACCAATATATCCAAGACTAATCTTGATCATTTTTGATCTTTGGAAATTGATAATGTCATCCAAGACCTAGTAATGAACTCCTAATTTTTTGTTTCAACTTGTCCAGTTTTTCTCTCAAAATGAAAATTTCCTGTTCATGTTTTATGTAGTCCTCTTCCTTCTGCTTCAATTGATTTCTTAAGACTTCCTTAGTCCTTTTGGATTCTTAAAGTTCCCTCTTCAAGGAGGTAATTTTCTCACTAAGTTCTTTATCTTGCTTGTTCCATTTATTTGGCTTCCCCTTTTCCTTGAGTTGACTTGTTAGGGTGATTTCTCTCTTGTTTTCCTCTTCCAACAAGCTTTTGAAATTCTCCACTTCCTTCTTTTCTTCATCAAGTTCCCAATCCTTTCCTAATGTTTGTATTTCCTTAATTTTAAGTTCAAGTAGATTGATATCAACTATCGAAAATCTCCAAATATCGTAATACTTTTTCCTATCAACCTTCGGGTCTTCATGTTCTCTATAAATACAATTAAAAATTCTCGTGGTCCTATCCCTATCCAATTCCATAGCTCAAAGCTTGTCTTTGAGGGATTTAACATCTTATTTTCAATCAGCAACCATATTATCTTCACTGCAATATCCACCACTCATCTCTGAATGCTATGGATCTAGCTTCAAGCGGTTAAGCTTCAAAGAAGGACATGTTCTAATACCAATTGTTGGAAATAATGAGAGCGGCCTGAATCAATATTTCCTTATATTTTCACAATTGTTTAGTTTATTCCATTAACATTCAGAGAATTTAAAATAGAAATATGAAACATCACATCAATGATAAATACACAAAGATTTTTCACAACCAAGTGTTGTGTTATGTACAATGTACATACAAATTTAGTAGATAAATCTGGAAGGAAGCGCAAGACACCCCAAGAGGTTTTACCAGCAAAGCTGGAAGGAAGAAAATGCTCCCTAAATAGTTTGGGCTCTCATACCAGGGATAATGGCCCAACTAAAATCAGGATGCTATTGTTGTCTTCTACTACCACTACCACTAATGTTGTTGTTGCTACCATCGTCCACACTCACTATTGTTGCTACCACTGTCTACACTCACTGGTGCTGCTACCATTATCCATATTCACTGATGCTGCTACCACTTTCTATAATAACTGGTACTACTACCATTGTCCACACTCATTGTTTTTGGCGATCCCACTACTATTGCTCTCATGTTGCAATTGAAAATATCCTCAACACTCTCATACAGTCATAAACATTTGTCATCATCACAACCTTGAAGAGTCAACATATAACATCTACCTCACATGAATAATAATGTTGGAAGAAAAATAGTATTGTTGTCACATGAATGTAACAAAACTCTACCTTAATCATTCATCAAGCCCTTCATCATGCCTCAACACATCTATGAATGATGCATCAAGTACCACTATTATGTTAGATCATTATTTCTCATCAATGACACTATTATACAAGGGTATTGTCACTATCTACCATCAATTGTCATACATCAAGCCCAATTCATACAAGGTTACTTCAGTTTGTGCTATATCAAGCTCACTATCACCTATGTGCTCAACACATCATTGCTACATACAATATTACTCTCACAATCACAAGAATTATCGCACAAGCATCACTTACAAAATAATGTCAGATAACACTGTATAAAGTCAATGCTATGTCTCAAAGTCATTTTCATAGCAATGTTCCTCAAACCATTGTCATGCTTTCATTCAAGTCACTACTTGGGAACATTTTTATATCATCAACATCAACTATTGAAGTGCTTTACTATCACAAACTTATGTCTTGAGGACCACAGTCTTATTACAACAACCATTGAATGTTTATAGTTCACACATTAAGGACAACATATCTAAAAGTGCATTATTGGTTGTCAATATACTGTCAAATGTCATAAAGGTCATTGTAAGAACACTTGAAGATGTAAAGGACAATGTTATATTGAGCTTGGTATTGCTACAGTCATCAAGAGCCTTTCACTGTCTCATAAGAACAAGATCTTAGAGGAAATATATATGCCATCATGCATGTAGATCATGCCACATAAAAAATGCTCTGTCATGCATCACATTGTGCTGCATCACAAAAGAAAAATTTATTATCCGCTATTTCTACAAGGATTATTTGAGAATAGAACATTGTTGTAGCAAATTGATAATGAAAACATAGATTTTTGATTGCCAAATATGAAATCATATCCATAATGTTCTTCAATAAACTAGAGTTATAACTGTAGAATCTCTTAATGCTTAGAGTCAATCCTCATTGCCAGATTGGCAAGTTTATGCTTTCATGCTTGGATCTAGAATCCACAAGGTTTTCTTACAAAATATATACACTTGGCTTAAGTCTGCTTCAAGACTAGTTAGTTAGGCTGTAATTATTTACTAAAGCTGAAACTTGTAGCTTTGAGTGTAAAAAAATCCTTCCAAGGATGATTATGCCATCACTGAATAGACAAAACCAATGGTATTTCTAGATGAGGTAGCATTGAGTCTGCTACTAGTGATAGAGCCCTTACTTTATATCCATCAACTTACTTGATGCACAATTACTCATACAGGCCAGCTTGTATCATAGAGAGCTTTCACAAATCGACTTAGCTATGGTAGGTATTGTAATAGGTGTGTATATATCTAAGTACTCATCATTTTAATTCTTATAATTTTTCAACTTCAACGTGCATTAGTTCTGTAGGCTCTAAAAGGGTTGTTTCATCTTGTAGAATTAAGTACTCTTCTTCAATTAATGAACCAAAGAGGTGATTGATCCTTTTGACCTTATGTTGCAAAGAAATTGCTTGGGAAATGGTGCCCTAATGGGGGTTGAGTTTCACAAGAAGAGAAAATTCCCTTCATTGATGGCCATGGAATGATAACCTGTAAGTTCAGAACTAGTGATAATTCGTGTAGGACAGAGATGTCTTATATATATGTAAACCTTAGATCTGATTGCCTAGAAATATGCCCCCAATGGATGGTTGCAGTGATATAGATAGAAGGATTAAGGCCTCAAATAACAGATCCCAACCATAGTAATTACAAATCCTTATTGATTCTAGAAGAAAAAACATTTGATGTTGAAAAATGCCACATAATTGATGATATCAAATTGATGCTTGAGACTGCACGGATAAGGATTTTAAGCCTCAATATTCTTTTTTGCTTTCAGTATATAAATCACAATCCTCCTTCGTTGGTTTTGAAGGATAAAATTACAAGAACAAAAACCTTTTCTCCCAAACGAATCATAAAAAAAACATTGATTAGAACCCAACACTTTTGCCTCTACAATGTATCTTGAGGATTCCTCAAGGCAGAAATCTCGGATTTTCTCAATCACAGAACAATTATTTAGATTACTCGATGGAGGAATGATTGAGGCCTAATTTTATAGATTTGGATAGGGATTAATTTAATCATATGAATTCCTAAAGTTAAGGGAACCATTTGATTTGAAACTTAAGTTATGGAGGGAAATTTTTTTAAGGGTTTTTAAAAATTTAAATTTAAATTAACTTAATAAGCCACAAAACCCTCATATACCCTTGATCATTTGGAAATAATAATTCATGAGTGACATTTTTCCATAAAAGGGACTATTTTAATCCATGGTGTATGAAATTTTGACGTGACCAAGGAGGGGCTGCCACATCACCACCTCATAGGGTCTTTACCCACAAATTAGGTACACTAAATTTGACTAGACCTCTCTCTCAAAACGTGAAGGCCCACAAGGCACTCCACATATCAATGGAATCAACATGACGAGTAGAATCCATTGACAACAGTCTCCAAGGCAAAATCAGATATATGATGCTTCAAAAACCTCCAACAAGTGCGAGGTGTGTTCTCCATCTAGATAATCCAAACCTTAGAGTTAGGGTTTCATCAAAACGCATCATCCTGTGGGCATCATCATTACTTGTATCATAATAATGAACTCTAACTATACTTGACATCACTTGTGATATCTACATCCTGCACCTGTTGGCCCTTGCTACACATGAACCTACTTTGACATCAATGACAACATACTCAACATCTCATAAATATGAAAGATTGTTTGAAAAGTAGGTGGGCCATGCAGTGGAAAAATTATGTGAATCCATGAATTGGTCCACTCAAACTACTGTATTAGACCACAAAACTAATTGAATACCTAAGTTTTCATTTTTTTTTTTTGGTTAGTATGACTGAATTTGGTAACTATGATGTAAACCGTGATATTTAAGGTTCAAATCCCCATGAGTCAAACCAAAAATCCCTCTCATAATCCGCACAAGGTACAATTGAAGGCACATTTGGTCTTTCAAAAGTATTTTCTAATCTTCAATCAATTTAAGTCTAGAAACTTCACTATGATACAAATTGGAATATTTCTAAATGTACAATCAATTTAAGTTCACTATGATGAGGATTTAATCACCTATTGTGTCAAGTTTTTTCCCCTTTACGGACATCACCATGAACAAGGAATCTACTTTAGTTTTAGTTTACTAGGGTATTTCAGACAATCATTACAAGTTTGTGTACTATGGGAAATTGTTAGCCACATGCTTATGTATCAATCTTCTTTTTTGTATTATTGTTTCTCTAGTGAAAAAGACTTCTACCATACATTTCAAAGTGGTTCTGTTCATTTCAGAGCATGAAAGATATATCATTATGTTATGTGGAGGGAAATTGTTCACAACTGGAAAGTGTGACTATAATTCATGACCTTTTTGTAAGTATTTTTATTAATTTTGAAGGGTGGTCTAGGTTAAGTTCTTGGTATGGATATACCTTCAAAAAGGGTCAAAATCCTAGTTTAAGTTTGGTGGCGCTCTGCAACCTGCATGTTTAGTTTCCATGGCATAGGAGGGTTTCGTTCACGGGAGGTTGTCTTGTTTGCATGTGGTTCTTACAGGTTTTGACCTTGCATCCACAGAAGGAGTGAACAACAAGGAGTAAACAACAAGAGTGAACAACAAGAGCAAACAGTAAGAGTGAACAAAAAGGAGTAAACAACAAGAGTGAACAGTAAGGAGTGAACAACAAGAACAAGCAAGAGTGAACATCAAGAGTGAACAACAAGAGTGAACAGCAAGAACAAGCAGCAACCAAAATTCAAGTTCTGCTCGCATGGACGCTGGAAGGGGCCCTCCCCCTCCCCTCCCTCCTGATATCGATGCCTTCAAATGTCTGGTAGCCTCCTGCGGTAAGAGGAAAGCAAACCCGAATTTGTAGAAGTTTGTAAAGAAAGACAAATCCATCCCCTCCGTTGAATTGCCTACGGAAAGCCCGTGCCGAATTGCACTGAAACTAGTAGAACAAGGGCTCATTGGTCAATTTACAGGCCTCTGGCCCTCTCCCAAAGCTATCAATGGATGGGTCCAAAGAAACTGGAGGCCCCTTGTCTCTGAAGGAATCCGAAATCATCTGGTAGGCAGAGGCTATTATGTTTTTGTCTTCGACTTAGCTAAATATCGAGACCTCATTTTCCAAAACAGTCCATATTTCATGGACCCCCAAGGGCTCTATCTGAATAAATGGATGCTGGACTTTGATCCTTCCTAGGATATTCCTTTAGCTGTTCATTTTTGGATAAGGTTACCCCACCTCCCTCTTCATTGCTGGAACTCGGTCTATGGAAACCATCAGGAACAAACTAGGTAAATACGTTGATAGGTCTGAAAGGAGAGAACAATATTCGTGTCCCAGAATATGTGTTGAAGTTGACTTGGAGATAGGGTTTCCCTAGTGATCAAGCTAACTGTAGCTATTGGTCTCACATATAGGAACTTGATTATGAACAACTCCCCTTTAAGTGTCGACACTGTCATGGCTATGGCCATTTCGCTCGAAACTGCAAGAAGAAAACTGAGGAAGAATCTAAAAAAGAGACAGGTGAACAGTGGACAGAATCCTGAAAAGCAGGCACATCCAAGAAGACCAATATAGTGAAATGGAAAGGAGGGAATACAAAGACCGGAGGACCCTCTTCTGGGAAGAGACTACCTGAAGCTCAAGCCACAACAAATGCCACCACTTCAACAAATCCTTTTGCTGTTCTAAACCCACCAAAAGATCAAAACCAACCAGATATTGAAGAGGGAGAGGTACAACAGTTTATTGAACCGATAGCAGACACAGAAATAAACTCAGGATCTCAAGAACAAACTGGAATATCCACCTCATAAATCCCTTGTGTAGACGCAACCTCGCAGGAAACCCATGGCTCTCTAGCAGGTGCCATATCCCCACTCTCTTATGCAAAAATGATCAAAAAGAAAAAGTTGGTGGACAACCATGGTTCTTCTGAAGAAGACTCTTTTGAGCGATCCACCAAAAAGGCAGGAAGGAGGTCTCGTAAGGAGATCAAAGAAGAAGAGGCAGAGAGATTAAATATGCAGGGCAATCAGTCTACAATCGAAATGTCACTAGGCAAAAATGAAAGGGATCGACCCACAAAGGGAGGGGCTATTCCTTCCTTCTATGGTAAATAATGTAGATTGTCTCTTGGAATTGCAGGGGTTTGGGGAACCCATTGAAAGTTGAAGCAGTAAAAGATCTATCAAGAATGGAACCCTCAGATATCCTCCTGCTCCAAGAGACAAAGATAGAAGAGGATGCTCTTCTATCCTTAAGTCGAATCAAGTGGAATAAGAACTCAGGAAAAGTGGTCAGCGCTCGAGGTACTTCAGGGGGTCTTGCAACCTTATGGTCAAGGGATATGTTTCAGCTGAAAATCTCCTTCGCAACCCAACAGTGGATATACATAGAACTTCAACATCTTCCATGTAAGATTTCTTTTGCTCTCTTCAATCTTTATGTCCTAGTTAATTTCCTGGAAAATAAGGACCATTGGACTTCTCTCTCAGACTTCATAGAAATCTATACTCCCCCAAACATCCTACTGGCAGGGGATCTTAACATCACTTTAGATTTGAAAGAGAAAAAAGGTGGAGTTTGGGGTAAAGATCCCTTCCATGGCTCGGTGAAGTCTCTAATTCTTACTTGGGACCTCCTTGACTTCAAAACTAAGAAAGGTCATTATACCTGGACTGACAATAACATAGGTAATGCCAATATTGCTACTCATGTAAACCAGTTTCTAGTTAAAAGTTCTTTGACGGAGGGGAAGCATTTAATCTCTTCAAAAATTCTGCCCAAGATAACATTTGACCATAGCCCCATCTCACTGCTGCTAGAAAAAGAGGAAGACTTAGGCCCTATTCCCTTTAGATTCAGTCCTCTTTGGGTAGCGAGAGAGGGCTTTATGGACATAGTGGCTCAAGCTTGGTGACAACCAGTTGAAGGATCCCCCAGCTTTGTGTGGGAATAGAAACTTAAGTACACTAAGTATGCCTTAAAAACCTGGGCATAAAAAAAACCCCTCTCCACTCCAACGAGAAATAAACAAAATACTGTGCAGGCTTTAGCCGAGATTTAGCTAGGCATGGAAGAAACTGAAACCACCAAAGCTCAGCTGCTCATCGAAGAGAATGCCAGTTCAACTCTTTTCTCTCCTTTCGCCAGGAAGAGGAGTACTAGCGCCTCAAGTCTCGCAGCCTTGGCTACAAGCTAGAGATAGAAACACATCATTCTTTCACAGACAATGCAGAGCTCACCTCTCTTGGAATCATATCTCGGAAATATCCACTAGGGAGGGGGAAGTCATCAAAGGACAACCTCTTTTAAAATAGGCTGCCACATCTCATTTTCAGCAACTGCTTCAGGAGGATGGTTCTTCTGATCATGATCTGGTTGCTGATTTATTGTCAAACATCCCTTCACTTGTCACTGCAGATTTAAATGTTGGGTTATTGAAGCCTTTTACTGAAAAAGAGATAGTGGAAGTCATATGGTCAATGGAGTCGGATAAAGCCCCTGGGCCAGATGGCTTCACCATCCATTTTTACAGAGCTTGCTAGAATGTAATAAAACACAATCTTCTCCAAATGATAGAAGCCTTCCAAAAGAAAGCCAAAGTGGGAGGGTGCACCAACTCCACCTTCCTTGCTTTAATCCCAAAAGAAGTTAACCCAGAGACTTTCGACAGGTTTCAACCTATCTCACTCTGCAATGTCTCTTACAAGATTCTCGCCAAACTCTTATCCAATAGACTCAAGCCTCTGTTAGGGAATCTGATCTCCCTCTTCAGGGTGGTTTTGTTAAAGGAAGGCACCTCATAGACAATGTGATCGAGGTACAAGAAGCCCGCCACTCTAGCCACATTTAGAAGGAAAAAGGCATGCTCATCAAGTTGGATATGTCAAAAGCTTTTGACTGGGTTAAACTCTCATTCCTTATAAAATCCTTCTCTCTTTTGGTTTTAGTGCTGAGTTTGTCAACTTGATAAAAGCCTGCATATATAGACCTTGGATAGCGCCCCTGGTTAATGGTAGAACTACTGATTTCTTCCAAGCTACAAGAGGGCTCTGCCAAGGGTGTCCACTATCACCCTTTCTTTATATCCTGTTGGCAGAATCCCTAAGCAGAAAGCTAATAGTTGAAAAGGAAGTAGGCTCTATCCCAGACATTAAGGAAGCAAGAGGTGTGGATCCTATAAATCATGCCCTCTTTGCGGATGACTCTCTACTCTTGGGAGGGGCCTCGATTAAGATAGCAAGGGCTTTCAATGAAATTCTTTAACACTTCTGCTTAATTACAAGAGCCTTGATCAACAAAAGAAAAAGTGTTGTCTATGGTTGGAATGTAGATCATACAGTTATCCTTCGAATAGATTGCTCCTTGGGATTCCCTGGGTATGACAAATGGGAAAAGATCAAACACTTAGGCCTTCCCTTAACCTTGGGACCAAGCCTTCCCTCCCTCTAGAGCGAAGTAATTAGCAAGATAAAAGAAAAAATAACATATTGGGGAGGCCAATGGCTAACAAAGGCTGGGAAGCTAGTTTTGATAAAGGAAGTCCTCTCCGCCCTCCCCATCTTCCAACCTTCCCTCCTACTAGCACCCAAGACTATCACAGAATAGATCTCCAAGTTCCTTTGGGATTTTATATGGAACGAGGGTAAGGGCAACCAGAGAAAGTTACATCTGGTAAGATTGGATATCCTTAAAAGACCACTCGAGGAAGGTGGGCTACATATTCGGGATATAGGCTTGGAAAATTTGGCTCTTGGTGGAAAAATCATATGGCAGCTATATGTAGAAAAAAAACATCCTGTTAGCAAGATCCTCTGGATGAAATACCTAAAGGGAGGATACCTGAGAAACCTCACAACAACATCTACTCCAAGAGGAACAACAATTTGGAATTTATATAGAAGATGCATTGATCACTTACAACAACATTTATACAGAATCCCGGGCAATGGTCTAAGAACCTTACTATTAGAGGATACTATTCAAGGGAATGCCCCTTTGGCCTCCCTAAATTCCTACAATGAGATAAAGATCTGGCTAGTGAACAAAGGTCTCCTCTCGCTTGTAGACATTTGCTCTTGGGACAGCAAAGGGAATTGAGCAGGATGGACTTTTCCAGGGGTCCTAGAACCTCTCCACGCTCAAAAACAATTGTTGTATACAGCTCTCTTTGGCCTTACCCTTGTACACCACTCATCCAATGACAAATGGGGGTGGGGAAGAACAAGAATTTACACAGCAGCTCAAGGTTTCTCCTCTTTACAATCTACTCATGCCCCTTCACTGACACCGATGCTCTAGAAATTAGTTTGGTCCCTCTTTAGTCTACCAAAAGTGAATTTATTCACATGGTTACTCATGCATAAAAAGGCACTAACAAGTGAAAATCTAAACAAAAGAGGGTTCCATGGCCCCTTTAGAAGCTTTTTATACAACTCTGCTGCTGAAACCTCTGATCATTTATTGGTTGACTGTGATTTCACAAAAATAGTCTGGAAATTTGTCCTTCACAGTCTTAGTGCTCCCTCCCCCTCCCAAACACATGTCATTTCTATTTACATCTCCTGGATAGATCAAAATCCTGAGAAAAAAGCCAAAAACTCAGTCTGGAACAACATCTAGCAAGCTATTCCAAAATGCCTTTGGTGGAAAGTGTGGTTGGCTAGAAACGACTGCGTTTTCAACAACAGGCTTCCGAATTCAATGGTAGTGGCAGCCAAAGTGAAAGCCCTCTTGCTGGAAATTTCATGTAAATTAGCTCTAGCCTCCTCTTTACCTTCAGAAGCTTCTGCGTGGATGGGATCCTGATCGAAAGGAGGGAAGAATGAATCAGTCAGCAAACCGTTGAATGATCCTTCTTAGCGCTTGTGACTCACTAAAGGTGACCTTCACACATGGTGGTAGGGGACCTCAAAAGCCACGATCTTCTTTGATGGAGCATCCAAAGGGAACCCAGGAACCACAGGTGCAAGGGGTTTGATTCTTTCCCTGGACAAATTGAGTAAAACAGGCTTCAGTTGGGGGCTAGGCACTAGCTCGAACAATCGAGCAGAGAGTTACAGTCTCTTAAAAGCTTTCTAGATTACGAAGGAGCTAGGTTATAAAATAATTCAAATTTTCATAGACTCTGTTATCACTCAGGTTGTCCCTAGGCTCCTTATAGGGATACGGCCGAGGTAACCACAAACCAATCTTTGGATTGCAGGTTCTAGCCCACCTGCAACCAGAGAGGGCTCTCTCTTTAATGATTCAATTTTGTTGATGATTTTAGGCTAGCTTTTGGCTCAAGGGTGTTTTGTTTGTGATTGGATGGAAGGTAGGATTCTCAAGCAGAGAGGAAAGGTAAGGTGTGATAAGTTTCGAACCATTGGGCGTGGAGTCATGGATTGAGGCTTGCTATTGCGTTTTCTTGGTCACAAGGGGATTATGGAGCGGGATAGCCACACAGGATACAATTATCAATCTACTAAAAGGATGGAATGAAAATCAGGGATGAAAGGCAAAGGAGAATCATTTCATCATGCTGAAAAAGAGGAGAAAAGGATGAATGGGGATCTAGGAGCAGTTAAGAATTCCTAAATATTCATTCATATGTGAAAGAAACAGCGTAAACAAGATCATTTAAGTATACATGCTCATAGCTATCTCTGAAGAAAACATAGAAAAATGCAGAAATTGAACTTAAGGTGTAGTTAAACAAATCTTAAGCTATTCTTTTTTCCTGCAATTTAGAAGGCGGAGCGGTGATAAAAACATGAAAATTAACAGAGGAGAGAAACACTTATTGAATCGTGTAGAAGCACAGGAATTCTGTAATCATTCCTTGGCCAATTGAACACATCAAGTAGTTTCGCAATCCATGCTTTTAGCAATCTTTGATTATAGAAAATATGACAGTTACAGTGCGGTTCTCTACTCGGAGAAAATGCTGGGAAGCAAACTAACCAACCTACTACCAACCAACCAACCCCTCACTACATTGTTCAGGGTGGTATATATAAGAAAAATATCGGAAAGACATTCATTACAATTGACCTCAACAGGTCTGCTCGAAAAACTCTTCAAAAATCTAAGTGTTGCTGGAATTAATGCAGGTAAATCCTTATGGCTGCGCTAGAGGCAGCTGACTCAGAAAAGACTACAATGTGGCCCTTGGAGGCTTGATGCAGTGCTGCTGAAATGATTGTGCTTCAGAAACTGTAGTTCTGCTCTGGTGTGAGTTAAATGTGAAATAATTATGATTTGAGGGTTTTGAGTGGATTCGCCCTCTTTCTTTAACTCAGCTGGAAGGTATTAAATGTTCTCCTGCTTCGGGCCGCTGCTTAAGATTTTCACTGATACTCTTTGCCGCTACATTGATGGTTTCCACCGCCTACTGATACTCTTTGACATGCTTCATACCTGATGATTTGATTTGATACACTTTAAACTTTGTCACTGATCTTCTGTTGTCTTTAAACCGGATCAATTTGGCACGATCGAGCGATTTTCGGGCTTTTTCGGTGCACAACGGGCTAAGGAACCAAAAGATTCCCCAAATATTCCCTGAAACGGCCTATTTCCCGTAGCGATGCGCTAATCGCGCATTGAAAACTGCCTCTATTTCTTGTTTTGGAGCTCTGAAGTGCGATTTCTCGTCCTGCGCGAATTTTGGCTTTCTGGCTGCTCACGTCAGCCTGCGGTGGGTCCCTGGTACAGAAGTGACATGGCGAAGTGCTGATACTGAAGGCGATGTGATGAACTTGCTCCGATACAATCACAATATCGCATCGGCAGGGAATGGAAAGAAGTTTTAGTTGGACATTTGGTGCTTGC
>APFE030247374.1:0-12313 GCA_000404065.3 Pinus taeda | reverse complement strand
TAATAGGTTAGAGAGCATTGAGGCTATATATATTTAAGTTTTTGATTAATATGAGTTTTTATATCATTTGGTTGATGATTAATATTTCTTTTTTTGAGCTTAGAGGCACTCTTGTAATATTTAACATTTAAAATAAAATAAAACAAAATAAATAATCATATTAGTGTATGGTTTTTTCCCATGGTATTCTCAACAAATGGTTTTTTTTTATAAAAGTCACCATGAAATCCAATGAGGCCGAATCACTCTCAAACACCTTGAGTCATTTCATGGTAATGTTAAAAATTTAAGTAAAAGGATAAAAATGAAGATTAAGGAGAATGTCACTTTCACTTTAAGAATTTAACATTACCATGAAATTTGAATAGCATATCAATACTAGGAGAGGGGAATGGGACCAAATAGCACTTAACCAATTTAAAAAACACCTTGGAGTCCCTAACAATCAGCCAAATGTTAAAAAGTTAAATATAAATTAGAAAAATCTTTGTTTTTTGGGTGATTGGCCAGATTTAATGACTCGGCAGAGTAGATATGGAAACGACCGTATGGAAACGACCGGATTGACCGAGTCATGCATGACTCAGCCTGCCGAACTGGTTTTTCTGCCGGGTCATAAAATTCTTCAATGACTCGGATCAAACTCAGCCGTTTCGAATTCGATTTGGGCAAATTTTAAAACACCGGTCATAATACCTCTGCCCCTTGGCGACAATTAAATTTGCCAAATATTTTTAAAAATTGCCAATGCTAAAAATTCTATATTCTTTTCAGTAAAAATACAATGCAGGTATATAACTTTCTAAAATACTTTCACATAAGTTTCGCTACTTATATTTTAAAAATTATAAAAGTAGAAAGTAAGAGAGCTAAGAGCCATTAAGAACCATATGAAGATGGCAACTTTGTGTTGTAGCCATCACATTTGACGAGGCTCCGTTGCTTGTGAACAAACGATATTCAATCGTAGAAAGTTTTCGTTAGTCAAATGGCCGGGCTAATGAACTAATCAAATCGAGAAACAAAATCTCATCTTGAAAGTGAAAGGGGCTCTGATTTATGAGTGCGATCTCTCACCAATACTCAGCTTCGGTATTACGAACCTTCCATTCATTTTATTCAGTCCAATATGAAAGAAAGTCAACGACCGTCATCCCAATCCATTATAGATATTAGACGTTCAATAAACATCCAATAAAATCAACAAATTGACCTATATCCTCGTTTGAAGTGGATAGTCAACACGGTTTTGTTGTGAGACCACTTCAAACAAATCTTTGCAATGGACTATATATGATTATAAGAATGAACTATAATAATAACTTGGGTAATAATGTGTTTGTTTGTTTTGTTGTTTTTGTAAATAATATCTGGTTAGAATTTAATGTAACAAGGTTATTGATTGGTTCAGCGTATTTACATTTTGTTGTTCTTGTCTATAGGATGAAAATAAACTGAGATTTAATAAATAGGATGAAAAGGTATTGAACTAATCATTAACTTAATGTATAATGGTTAAGATTAATTTAATTTATACTTTAATAACAATTGGAAAACCATAAAATTAGAGTTAATATTGGTAAAATAAACACAATTTCAGTTACAACTTCACTTTTATTCGATAATTTTTTTTTTTTTAATCACATGGTGAAACGGTAACTATCAAGCCTAATCCAGGGGAGACTCGGGATCAAACCTCATATTTGGCCTAAAACACCAAGAGTATATCCAACCACTTGTAAGTCGGGTATACTAAGATCCTATGATTTTAGCAAGAGCAGACTCAGACGGTTTGGAGAGTCTGCCACTCTAGCCGCCACCATAACAGGTCACTGTACTCCGTGAAATTTAAATTCGGTCTCCTGCGCTTTCCCCAAAAAAACTACCGTCAAACCGCACATCACTGTACTCCTTTATCCGATAATTATTAGAAAGGAAAAAATCAACTTTGATGGGTTATCTGGAACACGAACAATTGAATGGGTCCTTTATTATAATCTCCCCCTGAACCGTGAAGGACAACTCAAATATTCCGGAATACATGAACGAATCTATTTGGACAAAGTCGAATGTCAAGAGCTTGAACAACCCAGTTTTGTGCACGCTGAGGGAATCCGTGTGAAGAAACCGTCCTTATATTTACCAGCTCCTACCCCATCGAACCCCAGAGCCAAACCGATCTATACGACCAAGTTTATAGATTTCTTACTATAAATAAGATATAAAGACATCTCAAAAATATCCATTGCTGTATACCCAACTGGAGAATATCAGACAAACCTAGTATTTCGCTGTGTTCTCTACTCATGGAAAGGGGCTCTATCATGGCTGCTCTTCTCAGATTTTTCTTTCTTTTAGCGTTGATGTCTGCATGCAGGGTAACCTCCGGAGCACGCCCTCCTGGATCATTAAGACCTCATTACTATCTGTGGACTTGTCCACAGGCTGAAGCCATTGTTTTCACCGGAGTTCAAAGGGCCGTAGCTCAGGAGGCACGCATGGCTGGCTCTCTTCTTCGTCTGCATTTTCATGACTGCTTTGTTAATGTAAGTAACTCCATCTATCTGTGGAATTTTAGTATTATTGTACTGAAAATTGTAGAATCGTTTATGAAAAATTATAATTTTGTTCATGGTATTTAAGTGGGAATATAATCTCTTTAATACAAAAAAAACTCCAGTTAAATCAGTTCCCCTAAATTAGTCCCCGTGATCAGGGGGATCCCCGCAAGAGTGTTTTTGGTGTTTCTGGATACTGACCAGAATAGATGACACACTAAAATAGTTGCAATGAAATTAGCACAGAATTTAGAAGCACTTGCAGATTATTTGTAAATGACATATCAATCACCGCTAAGTGTGCCTTTGGTCTGATGATGGATGGCACGTTCAGACCAGTAGAGATTATCACTATAAAGATGATTAATGTTTCACAAATATTTGATTAAATTGTAATGAATATTTATAGAGAAATGAAAATTATGTGTAGGGATGTGATGGTTCAGTGCTGCTGGATGACACTGCTACATTTGAGGGAGAGAAGACAGCAGGTCCCAACCTCAACTCCTCCCGTGGTTTCGAAGTCATAGATGTCATCAAAGAAGAGCTTGAATCTGCATGCCCTGGAAAAGTTTCATGTGCTGATATTCTTGCAATGGCAGCACGGGATTCTGTGGTCTTGGTAAAATTTTACTGCTTTATTGCTGAAGTTCAAATTTCATAAATGGGAATTTACCTGTTCAGAGATTTATGAAGATTATAGAGTTAAAACAGGAGAATTTTCTCCTTGTCATGATCAGACACGAGGACCATATTGGGAGGTGCCGCTGGGCAGGAGAGATAGCTTAACAGCAAGCAAAGCAGCAGTAGCTAACAGCCTTCCGGCCCCAACATCGAATATTTCAACACTCATCTCCAAGTTTAAGGATGTCGGCCTCACAGAAAACGATCTGGTTACTCTCTCAGGTTGTCTCATCTATATATTCATTTATCTTTATAAGATTCATCTGAACACATGATCTATTTTAACTATACAAAGGATGAAAAATTCTGAAGGGTAAACGCTCAATAACCATGTTTAAAGACATGAAAATTTGAAAGAATCAAGGGATATATATGCGCGTAGGGTGTGTGATGGATATGAAACTGTAAAATGATCAATTTCTAATCCAAAATTCTGTGATTTACAAGGTTTCAGTGTAATGTTAAGTTTTGTAAAAGGGTTATTATTATTCAGGATTATGTCACTAGGAACCAAAAAAACTGATCATTTTTTCAAAAGGACTAGTCATTGAGGATTTTAGATTACTAAGTGATTGATATGTTTTGCAGGTGCCCATACAATAGGAAAGGCACGTTGTGCAACATTCAACTCTAGATTCATGGGACTCAAACCAGGTCAATATCCCACTCTTGAAACAGAGTTCTTAACGTCGCTCCAACAACTTTGCTTCTTTGATAACAACACTGTGACAGATCTAGATTTTCAGACTCCGGTTACTTTTGACAAACAGTATTATGAGAATCTACCATCTGGCGAAGGCCTACTGGATTCAGACCAGCTGCTTTATTCCAATGGAGGAAGTACTAGGAAGTTAGTGGAATTTTATATCAGGAACCAAGAGGCGTTCTTCAACAACTTCAAAGTATCCATGATCAAAATGGGAAACAATCGACCCCTCACTGGGACGAGCGGGGAAATTCGTCACAATTGTAGATTTGTTAATTCATAATGAAGGGGTACAGCCATAGTATGTCACACTTATATACAATGTATTTGTATCTGCAATAATCGAGTGTGCCATTTTTTGAAGATTAAGTCAATAAAAATAAATGAAATGTATTGAAGTATTATTCGACTTGTCGTTAACTATATGTTATGTTTATAAAGATTAAATGTCAGAGATATGCGTTGTGGTATTGCCATATTCCTGAAATGGTTCAGGAATTTATTTATTTCTCAGATTAATAGTTTGATAATATGGGGCTTTGGTATTGAATTATCGGTGTTGTATGTTTTATAGTTATTAGTTTTTGTCTCTTCTGGGTTGGCAAGGAATATAGTAATTGATTTGAGTCTCTAGCATTACTTTGACAGGATAATCAATAAACTTATTTTAACTTAAAACAAAGTTTCTTGAAATGACACATCGACCAATACAATATTTTTTATTTTTTTTATGCTTTTAACCAATCAACGAAATCTTCATCTTATTTGGCCTCAAAACGAGGTATATAGGCTCAAAAGTTAGGCCAAAGCTTAGGGTAAACGACCATTTCAAATGCTATGAATTAATGCTGAATTAATGTTAGCATTAAGTCTTAAACATTTTATGTTAAGGCATATATATACATTATCTGGATCGCCAAAAAGGGCCTATGGCCGTTCCAACTACTCTTACAATACACCTGCGGTGTACTCCTGCCACCGCATGTATCACCGTTACCACCGTTACATGTACACCTGCCAGCACATCTAACAGGTGCCAACTCCTATGGTCGTTCCAACTACAGAACGCTTATTCTCTGCATATTTGAACTCACCGTCCC
Source organism: Pinus taeda (assembly GCA_000404065.3). NCBI lineage: Eukaryota > Viridiplantae > Streptophyta > Pinopsida > Pinales > Pinaceae > Pinus > Pinus taeda. The sequence goes on along the minus strand of APFE030247374.1, from coordinate 7,265 downwards.
CAGTTTTGTTATCTTCACATATGGCCAGTCCAGGATCGTACTGTTCCTCTTCTACAGACAGAGAGGTCAAACGTAGCATCTGGGCACAGAGCCTGCACAGGTGATGATTTCATGTTTAATAGGAAAAACAGTTGCATCCTTTGTGATGATTTCATGCATTGATAATCAATTTTGATATTTATAAGTTTGCAATAGACCTTGTACAATGAAATGCAGAAATAAAGCAAACATATTCTCTGTACAATAGGATCGTTTGTTAACCAGAACTTGTACAATGAAATGCATAAATAAAGCAAACGTATTCTCTGTACAATAGGATCGTTTGTTAACCAGAACTTGTACAATGAAATGTATAAATAAAGCAAACATATTCTCTGTACAATTAGGACCAGTCCCTGTCAACAAGAAACTTGCCCCAATCCATTATACTAAACCCATATAATGAAAAGCAAACTGGTTCTCCAACAGGTACATGGCAGACTTTATTGGATCGACTAAATTCCAGATCCAATTAGGGTTAATTTTAGCTTGATAGCAACCTGACAAAACAAGCTCATCAAAATTATCTTGCAAATGGCAAGGATCTGTAATTGATAGGTCACCGAAACTGAAGAACAAATCAATTCAACAACTAAATAACATTTACAACCATGTGCAAGTAGTTATTGTACCTGAACCAGGATTCAATACTCCTGTTAGGTATGTTGACGTGATGTATGCCTCCTCTTCAGGAAGAATATCAACAAATCGAGCAGAATTGAGCAATGTGTGATCCAAATCCAGTACTAAATATAATTTTTGCCTTGGTAACAATTTCTTCAGATCACTTTCATGTAACCATTCGATTTCTATATCTGCTACCGCTTGCTAGGAGAAACTTGCCCCAAACCATTATACGAAACCCATATATTGAAACACAAACTAGTTCTCCAACAGGTACATGGCAGACTTTATTGGAACAACTGAATTCCAGATCAAATTAGGGTTAATTTTAGCTTGATAGCAACCTGACAAAAACAAGCTCATCGAAATTATCTTGCAAATGGAAGGGATCTGTAATTGATAGGTCACTGCAACTGAAAAACAAATCAATTCAACAACTAAATAAAATTTACAACCATGTGCAAGTAGTTATTATACTTGAACCGGGATTCAATACTCCTGTTAGGTATGTTGACGTGATGTACGCCTCCTCTTCAGGAAGAATATCAACAAATCGAGCAGAATTGAGCAATGTGTGATCCAAATCCAGTACTAAATATAATTTCTGCCTTGGTAACAATTTCTTCAGATCACTTTCACGTAACCGTTCGATTTCTGTATCTGCAAGTTCGAAATCCTAAAACATTTGTACATTTGTACATGTCACTTTTTCTCCTCAAAGAATTATTGATGTCACTTACAGTAGTATCAAGTTAAACTTTCCACAGAAAAATAAGCATAGCTTGTACTGAAGAAACAAATTTTCCTAGAAGTAAGAAAAATAAGCATAGCCTGTACTAAAGAAACAAATTTTCCTAGAAGTAAAATCTTAACCAAGTTGCACAATCTGCAAATGTAATCATCTCTGTAAACTAATATGAAAGGAGAGATTAAATGCCTCATCATTGAAGGCAATAATACAAGAATTATATTTACGAATGGCGTTTTAGAAATCATACCTTGTGAATATATTTGAGGGCAACACCAGTTTGAATGAGCCTAATCCGAGCTCAAACACTTACCCGTTCTCACACTTACCTGTTCAGTTGTTTATACAAGGTCTCCATTGTAGCAGGAAAGTAGCATTTACATCAACGCAGGGATTTTCTGGATCATGTCCTCCTTCGAAGTCATTACACATTTAGAGTTTAACTAATTTGGTTCCTGATTTTACTACGAACTGTTGTTTCAGGTTTAGCTATGACGCCTGCGACATGTGTACAGATGGCTTGCATGCAATGCACGTGGTTATGGAGAAAGAAAGTGGCCAGCAGGAAACCATGCCCTTTAATATGAAAAACTTCACAAAACCTCAATACAACGATATAACACGTTAGCATGAAACCTTAGATCCAATTCTGACATGTCATTTAAACATGGCTATGTTGAGATGTCCAGTGACGTGTTACTCATATTTTGTCCCACTTGTTAATTGTTTTAACTTATTGTAAAAGACGCATGTCCTCTAGGTGGCATAACCATGCCACTTCTGATTATGCCATGATTTTATCACTTCTTATTCATATATTATATCAACTTACCATATTAAAGGTTTATTGATATATCACATTTTTAATAGCGAGTAATGATCATTAGTTTAAGCAATAAGACATTCCGGCCTTGTACTGAAGTGTGCGATATATCAGAAAGAGACACAAAAGGCCTGTCGAGCTGCGTAATCCTCTAGCTCTATACCTCATATACTAAAATTGATTTGATCCATTTTGCTTCCACTAATAATCAACCAACAAAAGCTATGTGGTAGGAGGGTGTCTGCTTTTAATATTCCCTCTCACTTGACATATACAACTCTCCAACCAAATCTTCTTTAATCATAGTTGGCTTTTGCCAGTTTTGTTTATATCAATACGACCATACATAACTTTCGAACTATATTCTCTGCACTCCAACGAAATCACATTCATCTTTATGTCGTGTTTCTGCACGATGGAGCTTTACTTTCATTGTACAATTATTATTTTCTAAACCGTTTAACTATTACGGGCATATATGTCATAGAAAACTGCTAGTTAATTATGTATATAGCTTAAGCATTTTACTTAAAAATAAAGAATAAAGTTTGTGACAAATTTATATGCAGAAGGCTTCGATCTCCAGCCAACATCCAGGTCGGAAAACCATCGGAATCCATGGACATGAAATTGGGATCAGATTGATTCGACAACAGACGGCGATTCTGAGTCGGAAAAGTTCGCGGCTGATTGGCCAGAATTGAAGCTTCTGCTGAAATATTCTTGACCATAGCCAGTGAATTGCTGACCAGATGAGAAACATTCCGCAGCCCTCCTAGCAAATGTTGCTTGAGATTCCCATTGCCGCTAGAGAAACTATCAAGGCAAGTGTACTGGTTCGTGATGGCCGTGCTCAGCAATGTCTCCAGGTCACTAGCGTGCTGTGGAATTGACATGAAAGTCGCGTTCTTCAAATCTGAGAGCGTGTCGTGCAATTCGTGGAGCGTGTCATGGAATAACTCGAAACAATTTTGCAGGGCACCGCGTTGTCTTTGGTCGAGATCGGGGCGAGATAGGCTGCGGGCTTTGGCTTAACCAACTATTCACAGGGCAAGGACTAGCTGCCCCGCAGCCTTTCTTGTTTTATATATTATTAGTTTAGAAGTCGAGGGTTTTTAATACTGATTTTTTTTGGGTAGAGCATGCTGTATAGTTGCGTTTTATATTGACATATTGTTTCTCATGTTAATTTATTAATAGAATCTGCTGTACCAATAAGTAAATAAGTATGTAAGAGAAAGGTTAGAAAAATTGGGTAATTAAAGAAAAGAAAGTAATTAAAAAGTAATAAAATAAAATTAATTAATAAGGAAAATTAATATATAAAGTTAAATATTTTTTATAGACAAATTGTTGCTACCAATAAAGTAGTGTAGAGAAGGATTATCAAAATTCAGGGTAATTAAAGAAGAAAATAATACGGAATGTTGATTTAAAAACATAATAATAATAAGGAAAATGCATAAAGTTTTTAAAAAATAAATAATAATTAAGGAAAATTAAATATAAGTTTAAAAAATAAATTGTAATAACAAAAAATTTATATGGAATAGTGGAAAGAGTTGAGCTTAAGTTTTACAGGGCTGTTTGTTTTGTTTGTTTTTTTTTTGAAAATGATAGAAAAAAATTTAATAAACAAGTTCCAATGGATATTCAGATAATCATTTCTTTCAATTTCTTTTATATAGAATAAAGAATAAAATTAAGAAATAAATTGATATTTAAGTTAAAATTTCTTACTTGTAGTTTAATTGATGATTACTTTATGATGAAATATGATGTAAAGTATGAGATTTAAAGTTTAAACAATGGTGGTTGCTGGTCCCGAGAAAAGAAAATTCTTTAAATTGAAATTAAAATTGAAATAGAAATTAATATGTGTTGATATTTATATTCTACATTCATACAATATACATTATATACTATGAATTGATTTTTATTTTCATTTTTTCATTTATTAAATTGACATAGAATAAAAAATAAAAATAAACATACATTGATATTCAAATTGAAATATAACTATAAATTTACATTGATATTGAAATTGATATGAACATTGAAATAGGAATTGGTATCTAGTCTAAAACCAATAGATTGATTTCATTATTATAAGCAAACTTCTGACATTGAGTGTATCCTAAAAAATGTGTTGTTGAGATATTTACTCAGCTAACTAGATTGTGGTTAATATAGTCAACCTATCTAAATGCCCAACTTACTCTATAAATATGAGATGTTGTGTAAAGATAATAATATATGAAATATGGTTTTGTTAGTGGAATATTCTTGAGTTATAAGTGGCTAATTATTATATACCTTGAATATTATAGGACCATTATGATTAACCACATCTTAGCCAAGTAATATGAGCTCATTTTGGAAAAGAAGCTTAGCTTTTGACTTAAAAACCATGGTAAAAAAGCTAAATAGCAAGCTGGTTTTAGAAAACATCACTCGGATATCAACCATCTTATCGCTTTCAAGATCATTTCTCCCAATAGCCTATTTCTTTTATTGTTTTATGAAGTTTAGAAAATCTTTAAATGTTATAGGTTATGTTTATAAAGATTAAATGTCACACATATGCAGTGTTATTGTCAGGAATGTATTTATTTCTCAGATTAATAGTTTGGTAATATTGATTTAGCGGTGTTGTATGTTGTATAGTTATTTGATATATTCTTAGTGATGAAGTCGGGGCTTTTTAATAGTGATTTTTTGGTGGAGTATACTGTATAGTTGCATTTTATATCAATGAACTGTTTTTGATATTAATTTATTAGTGGAATATACTATATAGTTTTGTTTTATATCAATGAATTGTTTTTTATATTAATTTATTAGCAGAATGTGTTTCCAGATAAATCTATTTTACCAATAAGTATGATAGAGAAAGATTACAAAATTGGTTAATTAAAAAATAATAATAATTATTGAAATTAATATATAAGTAAAAAAGTTTGTAATAATAGACATTTATATGGAATAGTAGAAGGAGTTGAGCAAAAGTTGTAGAGATATATATTGTGTTTTTATTGGCCGAAACTTCGTGAGGACGCTAGGAAGTACATTAGATCTTGCACTACCTATGGAATTGCCAAAAAAACAATCAAGAAGCAAGGCCTATATACTCCTCTACCTACTCTTAGTTGAACTTAGGAATCCATCTCCATGGATTACATGTCAGGCCTTCCTTCTACTAAACACGACAATGACTCTGTTTTTGTGGTCGTCAACATATTCTCTAAGATGGCCATCATGGAGGCCTGCAAGAAGAGTATCATAATAGAGACCATTGTTAATCTCTTCTTTGAGTGAATGTGGGTAGACTTTGGGATCCCACACCATTATCTCATATCGGGACATCACATTCCTAAGTTCATTTTGGTCAAGTCTCTGGTCGATGTTGGATACCAAACTTAATAAGTCCACAACGTTCTACCCCCAAATTGATGGCCAAACAAACGTAGTCAACACGATGATCGTATACATTTTGTGCATGTAAAACTCAAAACATCCATGCACATGGGATGAAAGCCTCCCCTATGTATAGCACAACTACAACAAATCTCTCCATAGCTCAACGGGCCATAGCCCCTTTTAGGTAGGGCTGGGATTTTAGCCATTATGTCCAATTGATGTGGCCATACCATTTGCAACTACTCAGGTAGATTCGACTCACATTACGTCTATAGCTTTTAGGGCTAACAACTTCATTGAGCACATTCAACACATCCGCCATTAGGTCCATGATATATTTGACAGAGCCAATGCTATGTACAAGTAGCACCATGATCAACATTGAGTGTTACACAAGTGCCAGGTGGGCAGCAAAGTTTGGCTACATTTGCAGAAGGAGTGTCTCGTTGGACCCCACCACAAGGTTTTCGCGCTCCAATATGGACCATACACCATCACCAATGTTGTAGGGGACAATGCATTCTATCTCAGAATCCCACCCTTCCTTGGTTTGCATCAAGTTTTCAATGTAGACCACCTTCAGCCATACTTTCCATCATTGTTGGACACATTCGGCATTGCATAACAACTCACACCAACAAAGCTAAACCCACACTACATGGAACATGCCACAACTCATCTGCTCATGGAGACACAGATCAAGAGCACTCACCAATAAAGGATCCATCTATATCGAGTTTTCAAAGATGGCCAACGTATTCACTAGGGCAAGTGGTTCACGAGGGAATAGGTTCAATAGAATTTTCCTCACCTCATGGAGGCTCTACACGTAATGGGGACCATTTCTTCCTGAGGGAGGATTGATCCAGGTGGATAATTGTGGCCACCCACCTATTCCACCTAGACATCCAATCACTTTCATCTTTTTCCTTGTTTATTTCAACATTTAATATTTTTAGCATTTGTTGGGGTTCTAAACTTCCGGATTAGTTTTGACCCCCTAAACGACGTTTTTCTAAGGTCCACAACAGGCCTGAACCCATGAGAGAGGCTTGCTACAAATCTTATTATTCTCAAAGAGACCTTCCCAACAAGGTATTGTACACGCCAAACAAAGATAATATGACCAAGTTACGACCTCAGGAAGTTAACTGACCAACTAACCTCAACGAGACTCACAAACTCTTGACGTTCCATCTCTTGGCGTTAGGGTTTTGGTTATTTATGGTTTTCCCTTGTTGTTCATTAATAAATAGGCTCTTGAGCCTCACTGTAACACAATTTAGATGCATGTACTTGCCAAATATCTTCTTAGAGATAAGCTACCATCGCTCAAGCCAATTTATTTCCATTTTGTTTGTAAGCATATTTCAGTATTTTTATGTTAATGAAATGAAGTGTTATTTCTACTGCATCTAGGTATTTATGGTTATATCTGTAATTTGTTGCATTCATGTTTAAGTTTGGATTAGGAGGAAATATTATCCATGGGAGTGTTCTAAGGGTGGGTGTATCACAACTTCAAACCCTCTATAGTTAGAATGGCTGTCTTAGTGGAACCAGGGGCAGTGCACTAGTTGTTCGTCATGTTTTTGTGAATTCGAGAGGTTG